>PVHP010026465.1:7500-24646 GCA_004024765.1 Zapus hudsonius | reverse complement strand
TATGTATGTCCAGACACAAATTTCCTTTTTTGCCTTATTCTACTGAGTGCTAGATAAAATGCCTATACCACACCACACCTGGCTCTTCTCTCCGCTCCTTCCTCTCTCCCTCCCTCCCTCTCTCCTTCCTTCTTCTTTCTCTCTATCTCTCTCTCTAACTGGTCTTGCTATGTTGCCAGGCTGGCTCTGAACCCTTAGACTTATATGATCCTCCTGCCTTAGTCTGCCAAATAGCTCAGATATAGCACATGCAAATGGTATTTTCTCAAAAAGATGGTTGTTATATCTGATTCAAAATAATAGTTCCATAACACTTAATAGATCAGACACTATATTTTTTTTACTTACTGGCATACAAATCTTAAATAAATTGCTACTAATATTCTTTTTTTTTTTTGGTTTTTCGAGGTAGGATCTCGCTCTAGTCCAGGCTGACCTGGAATTCACTCTGTAGTCTCAGGGTGGCCTCTAACTCAAGGTGATCCTCCTACCTCTGCCTTCCGAGTGCTGGGATTAAAGGCGTGTGCCACCATGCCCAGCTATTATTTTTAATTTACAGTTAATGAAAGCCAGATAATTCTTACCTAAAATTACCTTTTCCAAACATTTAGTGGTTACATTTCAAATAGCAACTAAACTGATCAAATTTCTTTCTTTTTTTTTTGAGACAAGGTCAATGTAGCAGACTTCAAAATTGCTATGTAGCTGGGAAAGATCTTGAACTCCTGATCCTCCTCTACCTCCACCTCCCAAATGAAAGGATTACATACATGAATTTGAATCAATCTAAATTTAAGAAAAAATGCTTACATATAACCATTAATTCAAGTGGCAAGCTTTCATATTGAATATAAAGTCAATTTTTCTCAGTTATTATATATATTTCCCACTGAGAAAGGTAATAGTAAAATGTTTTATACTTCTTAAAGTTTCCTTTTTTAAATATTTTATTTATTCATTTTCAAGCAGAGAGAGAAAAAGAGAAAGAGAGAGAGAGAGAGAGAGAGAGAGAGAGAGAGAGAGAGAGAGAGAGAGAGAGAAACACCAGAGCCACCTTGTAGGTCAGTCTTATGTGGGACCTGGGGAATTGAACCCGGGGCCTTAGGAACTGGAGGCCTTAATCGCCGAGCCATCTCTCCAGCCCTTCTTAAAGTTTTTCTAACTGATAGTTGCCCAAATTCTTACTCAAACATGAGACAGACAAAAATAGGACAAATTTCAACTCTTTACTTTCCAGGTATGTTACTTTTACTTCTAAATGTTTGGCATCAAGCTAAGATTACTACCAGCTTTAAAAACTGGCTATGGTAGAACACACCTGTAATCCCACCATGAGAAAGACTAAGGCAAGAGAATTTCAGCAAGTTTGAGGTCAGCTAGAGCTGCAAATTAAGACCTTGTCTGGGGGGAAAAAAGCTCCCACCTGTATCTCCCACCTGTAACTTGTACCTGTATCTCAGCACTAGGAAGGAGGCAAGAAGATCAGGAATCATGCTACAACATAGCAAGTTGGAGGCCAGCCTGGGTTACTGAGAATTTCTCTCAAAACAAAGCAAAAAAAAAGGGGGGGGACAATATCCAGAGACATTGCCCCCCTTAGCAAAAACACACAACGGTGGTGTCTGCACAATTTCCCCAGTACACATTCAGATTTTTGGGGACTGGCTCCCTCTGGTGCATTTCATAATCACCTACCTCATGGACAGATCCAGTATGCAAACTAAGGAGGGTACCCAGTGCGTAGGGGACAGAGAGAAGGGAAATGGGAGTACCATCACAAGATTTGCTCATAAAATGTATCTAATTATTGATAATAAAGAAATTTTTAAAGGGGGTAGAGGATTGAACCTTACAAAATAAGTGCTTTTATTTATTTTTGTTTGCTTGTTTCAAGGTAGGACCTCACTCTAGCCCAGGCTAACCTGGAATTCACTATGTAGTCTTAAACTGGCCTGGAACTCAGTTGAATCCTCCTACCTCTGCCTCCCTAGTGCTGGGATTAAAGAGCTTTTAAAAACAATTCTACTGGGTGGCCCAGGGGAGGAGGAGTGCATACTTATAATCCTAGTACATTGGAAGCTGCAGCAGGAAAATCTCAAATTTGAGGCTAATTTGGCCTAAACAGCAAGATTCTGTCAGAGACATGGCTCAGAGGTTAAGGCACTTGTCTGCAAAGCCTAACAACTTGAATTCGATTCCTCAATGCCCACATAAAGCCAGAAGCACAAAGTGGCGCATACATTTGTAGTCTATTTGCAGCGGCTGGGAGCCATGGTGTGTCCATTCCATCTCTGTCTCTTTACTTTATCTCTCTGCTTACATATATATATATATATATATATATATATATATATATATATATATTATTTTTGTTTTGTTTTTCAAGGTAGGTTCTCACTGTACCCCGGGCTTACCTGGAATTCACCATGTAGTGTCAGGGAGGCCTTGAACTCACATCAATCCCCCTACCTCTGCCTCCCAAGTGATGGGATTAAAGGGATACACTACCTCACCCAGTCAAAAATATTTTTTTATTATCCATAATGAGATACATTCAATAAACAAATAATGAGTTGTTATCCCCAGTTCCCCAAAGTTCTTCTTCCCTGTCCCCAATCAGCTGGATATCCTCCTCCGTGGGCAGTCTGGATCAGTCCATGGGGTAAGGGATAATGGAAAGTCTAGGAGTCAGCCCAGTTCCACCCACCTTAGTATGATGTTCTGAGGGGAACAATGTCTCTGGGAGTTCTCCCCCACCATGGCTCTTACAATCTTTCTGCCTCCTCTCTCTGCTCAGTTCCCTGAGTCATGGTGGATGAGTATTAAGGCTGCTTTATTGTTGAGGTCTTAGGGGTCTCTGTACTTCTGCTTTAGGTCGTGTTGAAAGTCGTTGGTGTCTGTCTGGCTTACTGGTTGACTGATTGGCTGTGGTTATGGGTCTCTTGTTTATCCCACCATTCTCTGAGGGGTTCCACATGGCTCCTCCACAGTTAAAAAATTTTTTTTAAAAAGGTAAAAGGAGATGGAGAGACTGAACTGATGGCTTAATTCCTAGCAAAGAGGAGTAGCCAACTTTGTAGCAGGCTAGAATAGAAGAGAGAGTTCCTGGAAGCCACCCAAAATGCTCTTGGTTAAATTTATCTAAATTGAATCCATTCATGCATGCATGGAGTCCCAATTCCTGTCCTCTACAAGGCCAGCCCTCAGAGACTCTCTTCCCCTAAATTCTCCAGGTGGGTGCCACACGATTTCATCTTCCAGATGTCAAGAGACTATTCATAACTCTTGGGCTCATCTCCCAACCAGGTTGTAGGCATCTTTTGTCAATATCTGAGACCTAGCATACTGAACAGATACTGAATAGAGATTCAGGAAGAATTCCTCCCACTAGGCTTCTAGCTCTGAACATACATTTGCACTGGTTCTGCTGAGAACCTTCTCTTAACAGAGTCAATCTTGAACAACCAGGAAAACAGCTCTCCCATGACTACTTGGGTTTGTCCATGAATTGCATGGTAAAATAACAGCCCAATTGCCAGACTCTTTTCATTTGGTCAAATATAAAGAAACCAGGATGGAGGGAGAGGGGAGGATCACTATGAATTCAAGGACAGCTCAAAATTGGGCTATGTAATGAGTTCCAGGCAATCCTGGGCGACAAAGTAAGATTTTTGTCTCTAAAAAAATAAAAAAGCTGCTGGGCGTGGTGGCGCATGCCTTTAATCCCAGCACTCGGGAGGCAGAGGTAGGAGGATCTCCGTGAGTTCGAGGCCACCCTGAGACTACATAGTGAATTCCAGGTCAGCCTGGACTAGAGCGAGACCCTACCTTGAAAAGCCAAAAAAATAAAAAAGCTTTCTTCCTCCTCAGCACACTTCCTCATTCTGTGACTATTTTAAGCATTTTACAAATGCTTTAATTTGGGTGTCACCTAGAATTAAAGTAGTCATTATATTTACAAGTGTCCAGAGGTCATGGCCACAAAATGTAGTTGAAAAAAAAAATCCAAACGGCCTATATTTCCACTCCTGAGACCAGAGTAAGCCTTAAAGGACCAGAAGTGACCAAACAAGTATTGAAAACTATAACAGCTAACCACTTTCTGTCGTTCATTCAAAACTGTGAGGATTGCCTTGATCAGAGGTGAAGTTCATCATGGTTAAAGGTCTTCATGGAAAAGCTTAATGGTCAAGTTAGTAAAGGATGGTGAAGGAAGCAAACCAATCAGATAAGAGGTGGGACTAGATAACATCTGTTCCAACTTGAAGATTCTAGAAATAGAAAGTTGAACTTGTCAGACAGCCAGAACAACTTTTAACTTATCCAAGGCCAATGTTCCCTGAGTGATTCTGCTGTTTCCCCAAGTACTACTCAGGATTACTCACCACCATGTTACTAGTTGGTCACATTATTTTCAAAGGCAGGTAAAAGAAATTACTAAATTTATAACTCAACAAGAGTCTCAAAGGATTACTGAGAAAACACTGTATGCACCAATACAATTGTACCATATATTACATTATAAAGGCATTTCAGAAATATGATGGTAGGCGGGCGTGGTGGCTCACGCCTTTAATCCCAGCACACCTTTAATCCCAGCACTCGGGAGGCAGAGGATCACCATGAGTTCAAGGCCACCCTGGGACTTCATAGTGAATTCCAGGTCATCCTGGGCTAGAGTGAGACCCTACCTCGAAAACCAAAAAAAAAAAAAAGATGGTGTAGTCAGGTTTCTGATTTCCTAAAACCCTGTTGTTCAGGTTAACAAGAAAATATAGTAAAAAAAATTTACTCCCAATACAAATTCAGATTTTTGGAGTATATCCAATTTCAATAGTGAATACACAAAGTGTAACCAGCACAATAGAAATCTGCACATAGGAAATAAAGACAATATCATCAATGTAGCTTTGAAAAAAGGTTTTAAAAAATGGTGGTCACAATGCCTGTGCTTTTTCTTTATAATTTCCGATTGAAAAGCCTCGTTCTTTAAGCAGACCCCTGGCTGCTTAAAGGTCCCCAGTGCAAGGAAACATTTTTCCAAGCTTACTCCAAAGCTTTGCTTTCTTAGCTTAACTTCCCCAGTTTGCTTTGCAGACAGTTGAAGTGGTTTTAGGACCTTGCTCAGAAACCTCGCAAGAGCGTGTTGCACAGGTCCCACTCAGATTTCCTAAATTTGCTTCCGCGACGTTCCTACCGTCCAGGATGCCTCCTCATAGGGAGAGCTGGCTAGCGGGGAGATCCAGGGAGCTCGGGGTGTCAGGGGTGGGGGTGGGGTGCAGGGGGGTGGGGTGCAGGGGGCTGCGCTCCAGCGGGACGAACCCAGCCCTCGGAGCCCCAGAGCGAGGCCGCACAGTACTCCCCAAGTCACAGCCCCCCGGGTCCCCAGCTCAGCGACAACCCGTCTCGGGCCCGGGGCCCCGGGTCACCTTCCCACCCCTGCGCGGCCCGGCCCGGCCCCGAACTCACAGCCAGTCTCCTTCTTGATCTCCTCCAGCTCTTCGTCCCGCAGCAAGGTAGAGGCCCGAGACCCCATCGCCGCACCGCGCCGGGGGCTCCGCGAGCCGAGCCGAGCCGAGCCGCAGCGCCGGGGGAGGAAGGCAAGCAGGCAGGGCCAGGGGTCAACAAGGCGAAGGCTGCGAGCCCTGGCGAGCGGGCCGGGGAGGGAAACCAGGGGTGGCGCGCGGGGGAGGAGACCCGGGCAGCAGCCAATCAGAAGCGAGGCCCAGCCCCGCGCGGCGCACACGTCGACGCAGGGCGTTCCACCCCATGGATCCGCCCGCCCCCCCCGCCTTAAAGGGGCGATGCCACTGTGGCGCTTCCGACCGCGATTAAAGGGGCAACACCGCCCACCCACCGTTTGCTAGCCAACCTGCGGCCACCCGAAAGCACGGCCAGCGTGTTTCTCGCAGGACGTTGAACCCCAAACCCCACCTTGCACGTGGTAGGAATTACAGACAATGAAAAAGGATAAAACGTCGAGCACCCTCTGAGACCCGCTGGTGGGGCTCCGCGTTGCCGGCTCTCCCTGGGCTCGGTCGGCCGCAGCGGGGCGCCGGAGGGCCGGTCCCGGGCCGCTCACTGATTGGCTGTAGTGGAAAGGCGCGCTGACGTGCGGCACGGCTGCGTGGAGGGCCGCGCTCCGAGCTCCTCGACAGCCGCGTCTTGATAACCGCCGCCGCGCTCCCGGAGCGCCCCGAGGCTCCCGTCTAAAGTTCACGGAGCTCACCGTTTGGAGGAAATCAAAGCCGGATTTCCCAAGCTTCCTTGAGAGGTGGGCGGAGGACCGTCATTTCTGTGAAGCAGGCCTGGCTGGGAGACGCGAGTCCGAATCCACACTGGGTAGTTGAACACACAGCTGTAATCCCAGCTCTACAGAGGTGCAGGCATCCTCGGCTATACAGCGAGCACTAATCCAGCCTGGGCTACGTAAGGACCCTCTAAAGAAAATTTTGCAGCCGGGCGTGGTAGCGCACGCCTTTAATCCCAGCACTCGGGAGGCAGAGGTAGGAGGAGTGCCATGAGTTCAAGGCCACCCAGAGACTATATAATGAATTCCAGATCAGCCTGGACTAGAGTGAGACCCTACCTCGAAAAACCGAAAAAAAAAGTCTAATCCCAGCACTTGGGAGGCAGAGGTAGGATCGCCATGAGTTCAAGACCACCCTGAGACTACAGAGTGAATTCCATGTCAGCAAGACCCTATCTCAAAAAAAAAAAAAAAAAAAAAAAGAAAGAAAGAAAACTTCCCATTTTATTCTGTAGTTTTTGAGACCAGGTCTATGAAGCCTGAGTTGGCCTGGAATTTACAGTCAGTCTCTCAGTGATGGGATTACAGGTGTGAACCATCACATCCAGCTTGCATTTTATTAAGGTGTGTTCTTGTTTGCTTAAATATCTCAGTATATATACACCCTCTCCAGTGAACCAGTGTTTTCCTGTGGCATCACCAGGCTTGCCTCATTCGCTGGTGACCCAAATTCTTATCACTGTCTCTTAGGACCTACTAACTAGGAAAGTGTTTTAGAAAGCTTTGCTGGCTTTAACTTTAGTTTTAAAGCAACCCTGAATCCCTGCCCACTAAATTGCTAGACACCCAGTTTTCCTGATTGATCTCTTGAGATCGGCCTTCCTTTCCAGATGTTAGTATAAGAACGAACTTGGGGGCTCCTTTTTATCTTGCAAATTGATCATGGTCAGAAAGTCCTGATGTTACAGACTCGAAGCCCAGAAGCCCATCTCTGGATGCTTACATTGACCCCTATAATGTGTCGACATTTTGTGGGGAGCCTGCCTGGTAGCTCATGTGTGCGTCCCATCACTCTTGAAGCAAAGGCAGGAGGATCCTTACAAATTCAAAAATAGCTGAGGTAGTTAGACCCTGTCTCAAAACAAACAGAAAAACCTCTTTGCTGTGTGTTAAATCTTTTTTTCTGCTTTTCTGATTTAACACTTCTTTAACTTTTTTTTAAGTTTTTCTAGGTAGGGTCTCCCTCTAACCCAGGCTGACCTGGTAGAATTGACTATGTAGTCTAAGGATGGCCTCAAACTCATGGTTATCTGCCTACCTCTGGCTCCCTAGTGCTGGGATTAAAGGTGTACACCTCCATGCCTGGCTAATTTTTTTAAATTTTCTTTTTTTTTAATATTTTATTTATTCATTTTCAAGCAGAGAGATAGAGTGAGAGAAAGAGGAGAGAAGAGAGCGCACCAGGGCCACCACCTTGTGGGTCTGGCTTATGTGGGTCCTGGGGAATTGAACCCGGGGCCTTAGGCACTAGAAGCAAGTGCCTTAACCGCTGAGCCATCTCTCCAGCCCCCTTAATTTTCAAATCATTTCACACCTTTTTATTCTTGGTTATGGTGGTGGTTTGAATGTAAAAATGGCCCCCACAGCCTCGTGCGTTTTGAATAGTAGGTCTTCCCACTGGTAGCAATCTGGGAAAGCTGTGGAATTTTTGGGAGGTAAAGGCTTGCTGGAGGAGGTGTGTCATAGGTTACGTAGACCAGAAGTTTTTTATTCCAGCCACTGGATGTGCTGAGCTAGCTCACTGGAACTACTTCTTCCTTTGATATGGAGATGTGTGCCAGGCTTCCTGCTTTGTCCACCTTGGTGAAATTTCCCCTGGAAACTGTAAGCTGAAATAAACCCTTTCGCCGGGCATGGTGGCGCACTCCTTTAATCCCAGCACTCGGGAGGCAGAGGTAGGAGGATTGCCGTGAGTTCAAGGCCACTCTGAGACTACATAGTGAATTCCAGGTCAGCCTGGGCTAGAGTGAGACCCTACCTCAAAAAACCAAAAAAAAAAAAAAAGTTGAAATAAACCCTTTCCTCCTCCGAGCTAGAACTCTAACTGCTTCTCGTCCAGTGTTTTATTCTAGGAACGTGAAAGTAATTGCCATTGTAGAGATGGAGGCCCTCTGGGCAACAGGTCCTTAGGACCGCTTCCCCACCACCAGCCCCTAATGGTCTCTGGAGCTAGGCCTCCCTCCTAGCAGCACCTGGAGCTTTGAGAATGTGGAACACTTCCTTGGTGCACAAGTTGAAGTCATCATACAAGGTTTGCTTTGCTTCTCCTGTGAGTCAGGATTATGTCAGACACTGTTCAGGAAGAAATTTGAACTGACATTGATCAGTGTATCCAGAAGTTTCTGGATATTGCAAGACACAATAATTTTTCCTACCAAAATAAATAAAAGGTTGCAGTTGTCTGTTCAGAAACTGGAGCAGGTTAGGACTAAGGTTGTAGCAGAACTGAGGTATGAATTGCAACAGAGAGGCGCCCTGGTGCAGAACCACCTGACAAAGCAGAAAGCCAGCAGAAACCCCTCAGGGCTCCTTGGCCTGCCTCAGTCAGTCATCCGCCAACATCCTTAAGCCTATGAAGCCTCCTGAGAATGCTCTGGCCAGCGACCTAGCACTGTACAGGTGGCCAAATTCTCTTCCTTACAGACATGGCGTTTTGAAAGAACTCTGTTGGAGAATGAGTTAATTTTATGTTCCCACCTATTATATTTATGAGCTTGCTCTCTCACATGCTTCCTCACTCACATACTCTCTCTGCTCTCTCTCTCTTTCTCATCTGAGATGAGTTCTCTGTTATGGTCAGCTCCATGTTGCTGAGCTGAACATCCAACCAGACACAATTTACAGGAGGAAGGGATTTGTTGCAGGCTTACAGATCCAGGAGAAGTTCCATCAATGGAGGAAAGAAGCTGGTTCCCTTTCCTAAACCAAAGCAGAGGGACACCACCAATAGCCAGCTCCACAAGCAAGCATGAACAGCCAGAGCTCAAACTGCTCTCCACATACCTTTGTGCTAGAGTCACATGTGCCCCCAAACACACCTTAGGGCTGGACTCCAGGATCCGCCCCCCAGTAACACCTTTGCCAACTGGCTGCTGGAGACTTAAGAAGTTAACCTACCTCAAAAAACCAAAAAAAAGAAGTTTAACCTTAATTAAAAATACCTGAAGCCGGGCGTGGTGGAGCACGCCTTTATTCCCAGCACACGGGAGGCAGAGGTAGGAAGATTGCCGTGAGTTCCAGGCCACCCTGAGACTACATAGTGAATTCCAGGTCAGCCTGGACTAGAGCGAGACCCTACCTCGAAAAACCAAAAAAAAATACCTGAGGCTGTGGTGGACAAAACATTCACATTCAAACCACCAGTCTCACTACATCAGGTTGGCCTGGAACTCAGTTCCCTGCCTCAGCCTCCTTAGTGCTAACTTCTTGGGTACTTTGTAAAATGCTTATATCTTTGGTAAGTCAAGTAAAAGCCTCTAAATGGCCAAGTGTGGTGGTACTCACCTTTAATCCTAGCACTTGGAAGGCAGAGGTAGGGAGATTGCTGTGAATTTAAGGCCAGCCTGGGAATACAGAGTTACACGTCAGGCTGGCTAGGCTAGTTGAGTGAGACCCTACCTCGAAAAAATAAAAATAAAAAAACTCTAAATGTTTGGCTATTTTAGCTATTGAAAGGTGACAGTATGCCCACTTACTAGGCAATCTTGTCTTGCCTAAAGCCTTCGTATTTTCAGTTTCCCACGTATGAATTAGAATTGTGCTTGCCATGGCTCTTATTAACATTCTAAGATGATGAACAAGAGTGAACTACTAGGGATAGAGAGATGGCTCAGTGGTTAAAGGCACTTGCTTGCAAAGCCTGATGGCCTGGGTTTGATTCCCCATTACCTATAAGCCAGATGCACAAAGTGGCACATGCATCTGGAGTTTGCAGTGGCAAGAGGTCCTGGCATGTCAATATTCATTCTCTCCTTGCAAATAAATAAATATAACTGAACTACCCATACTGTATTCTTCTTATCCCTCAGATAATATGGTAGGAAAGTCAACAAACCATACTCAAAACAGCCTCCCCAAATATAATAATGTCTTTATTAATTTTCAAGTGTTTGGATGCCTGAAGAAGATTCTTTGAAGACTGCTTTTGGAATCAAAGGGCATGGATCCCAGCAGTGACTACCATTTCCTCAGTCAGATACTGTGGAGAAGAGTGAAACTCACGTTGGTTTGTGGCATCTTTGAGGGCGTGCTTCAGCATGTAGATCCTAACAAGATCGTCGTCCTGAAGAAAGGTGTGTTAGCCATATTCTTCTAAGACATTAATGGCTGAGTATGAGAGGTGACCATTGGGAACTGGAAACGTAGCATTATTCCTATATTTAGTTTCAATATTTAGGGTTTTTTAAATTGGGTATTCCTTTTGTATTTTTGTTTTTTTCGAGGCAGGGTCTCACTGTAGCTCAGGCTGACCTGGAATTCACTCTGTCACTCAAGGCTGGCATCAAACTCACGGCAAACCTCCTACCTCGGGTATTCCTTTTACTTTCTCTCCTTATGAGTCTTAAAATTAAAAATAATCATTACTAGAATTGGTTATGGCTTTTACAGAAATAGTAAGGAGTTAATTTTGCACATGCAAAAAGAGGTCCGGAAGTAGGCTCCTGAGGAGCAATGCACTGGCTGAAGGACAAAGTGCCTTGTGTTCCTGCTCTGCCACCTTTGTCATTGCCATGAGTCACGGTCTCTAGGCCTCCCAGCTTCAGTTTGGATGACTCATAAGGGAAAACTCAGGAACAGTAAGGAAAGATTGGTGGATCAAGGTAAAGGGAACTTGGAAAGGGAACAGGAGACTTCCATGCCTTTCAGAGTTGCCACCCTCCAGCACCTCCACTGTTCGATATCCTAGAAGCTCCACTGACAGAGGTTTTATTCAGCTACAATATTGGCTTGCTAGAGTAATTGTTTTCTTCTTTTTTTTTTTTTTTTCGAGGTAGGGTCTCACTCTAGCCCAGGCTGACCTGGACTTCACTATGTAGTCTCAGGGTGGCCTTGAACTCATGGCAATCCTCCTACCTCTGCCTCCTGAGTGCTGGGATTAAAGGCGTGCGCCAACACACCCCGCTCTTCTTGATAAGTTTCAAGTTTATAGTTGAAACAAATGATAAATGGCATTTGAAAGAACAGTGTTAATTATTAAACCATATTTTGAGTAAAAATGCGCTTTAACAGGTTAGCATGGGACTATAAAAGGCTTTTTTTTTTTTTTTTTTGGTTTTTCGAGGTAGGATCTTGCTCTAGTCCAGGCTGGCCTGGAATTCACTATGTAGTCTCAGGATGGCCTTGAACTCATGGTGATCCTCCTACCTCTGCCTCCCTAGTGCTGGGATTAAAGGTGTGCACCACCACTCCCAGTGCATACATGTATTTAAAAAGTGGGTAGTGACATACAAGGGTGTTCTGAACTGTTTCAGGAGACTGAGGCCTGAGTTTAAATCCTGATACTGTTTTATGTTATTATATTAGCAAGGAGACCTTGAGCTAGTTATTCTACCTTTCTGAGCCCCAGGTTCCTCCTCGAAGATAATGAAATGCTGCCCATTGTATGCATTGAATTGAATGTAAGCAAATGATGTGGTGCCTGGCTCAGAGGGAGTGTTCAGTATCATACCTCAAGGTAATTAGAAAAGAACTATGCGGGCTGGAGAGATGGCTCAGCGGTTAAGGCACTTGCCTCCAGTGCCTAAGGCCCCAGGTTCAATTCCCCAGGACCCACATGGGCCAGATCAACAAGGTGGTGGCCCTGGTGCTCTCTCTCTTTCTTTCTTTCTTTCTCTCTCTCTCTCTCTCTCTCTCTCTCTGTAAAAAAAAAATAAAAAAAGAACTATGCATTTAAAAATGTCCTCAAGCTGGGTGTGGTGGCTCATAATTCCAGCACTTGAAAGGCTGAGGTAGGAGGATCACTGAGTTCCAGGTTTATTTTTTATTTATTTATATTTACAAGGAGAGACAGAGGGAGAGAATGGGCACTCCAGAGCCTCTTGTCACTGCAAATGAACTCTAGACACATACATCTCTTTGTGTATCTGGTGTTACATGGGTACTTGTGACTCAAACCTGGGACATCAGGCTTTAATAATGACTAAGCCATCTCTCTAGTTCCAGAATTTTTAACTCAGTATATTGCTGCTGCCTTTTTTTAGTTTCCTCTGAATCAGAAGTGTACTCCGTCTTTATACTACTTGCTTCTATATTGTAACTTTGTAATTTACTGAGCCTTCATTCCTTGGAGAAAATAATAAAGGAATTTTTTTATAAAACTCAGATTTCAGAAAATTTTTTAAAATATGTTATTTATTCATTTTCAAGCAGAGATACAGAGAGAGAGAGCGTACCAGGGCCACCACCTTGTGGGTCTGGCTTATGTGGGTACTGGGGAATTGTGAACCCGGGGACTTGGACACTGGAGGCAAGTGCCTTAACTGCTGAGCCATCTCTCCAGCCCAGATTTCTGAAATTTTAAGAGGCATCATAGTATCTTCCAGTTTGGGGGTGATATTATGTGTTACTCACCAAAGGAGTTCTTTTCTGTCACAGTGAAGAATGTGGAAACAGGCCAGAGCATCCCAGGAGTGAAGATGTTCTTTGGGCATGAAATTATGATGGGTGAGTTTCATGTTCCCTGAATGCTAAGTGGAATTCACAGTAGCAAATCCACCTTTCTGCCTCATTTCAGTATTTGAAGTAAATGGGATGTTGTCTTCCCTTTAGTATTGAGTTTATGAATTTTTTTTTTTTTTTTTTTTTTTTTTTGGTTTTCCGAGGTAGGGTCTCACTCTAGCCCAGGCTGACCTGGAATTCACTCTGTAGTCTCAGGGTGGCCTTGAACTCACGGTGATCCTCCTACCTCTGCCTCCCGAGTGCTGGGATTAAAGACGTGCGCCACCACGCCGGGCTAGAACTTTTTTTTTAAGGTAGGGTCTCATAGGCTGACCTAGCACTCACTCTTGTAGTTCCAGATTAGTCTCAAACTCACATGGATCCTCCAGTCTTTGCCTCCTGCGTGCTGAGATTAAAGGTGTGTGCCACCACACCTGGCTCTCACGTTCTTTTTATTTCTACTCTTTCATTATCATTCATGGCATCAAGTCACAAGTGCACCAACCTATGAGAATGACAGTGCTAAATCTGTGAATGACATAAGAGAGTCAACAGTCTTCAACAATCTATAGTGTGAAGAAAGGTGCATTTGATTTTTTTTTTGGGGGGGGGGTTTTCGAGGTAGGGTCTCACTATAGCCCAGGCTGACCTGGAATTCACTATGTAGTCTCAGGGTGGCCTTGAACTCATAGTGATCCTCCTACCTCTGCCTCCCGAGTGCTGGGATTAAAGGCATGCACCACTACATCCAGCGGTGCATTAGAATTGAGATGGGAAGGAAGGAAGGAAAGAAAGAAAAGAAAAGAAATCAATCAAGGGCTGGAGAGGTGACTCGGCAGTTAGAAGCACTTGCTTGCAAAGCCTGTTCACTTCCCCAGTTCCCACATAAAGCCAGATGCACAAAGGGGCGCATGCATCTGGAGTTCATTTGCAGCAGCATGCCCATTCTCTCTCTAACTCACAAATAAATAAAAATTAAAAATAGCTGGGCGTGTGGTTCATGCCTTTAATCCCAGCACTTGGGAAGCAGAGGTAGGAAGATCACCATGAGTTCAAGACCAGCCTGAGATTACATAGTGAACTCCATGTTGGCCTGAGCTAGATGCCTTTAATCCCAATACTCGGGAGGCAGAGGTAGGAGGATTGCCATGAGTTCAAGGCCACCCCGAGACTACATAGTGAATTCCAGGTCAGCCTGGGCTAGAGCAAGACCCTACCTCAAAAAATCAAAAATAAATAAATAAATAAGTAAAAGTGGTAAGAGGAGTAAAGGGAAGATATAGAGAGGTTATAATCCGGCTAAGTAGTCAAGAGGCTAATGATATAGCATTGGGAATCTATAGTACTTTAGATTACTTTGTCTATTTTTCTCTATTGCTGTCCAGTGAAGTCCTCTGTGAACTAATATTTCACTTTAGTTACAGTACACAGTAGAATAGGTGTTTATGGAGGAGGTGGTGAGGTTGTTAATTGCTTCACAGTTGGAAATGTGCAAACCTTTGGTTGTTTTTCAGTGGAGCTAGTGGACGAAGTGGAACAAAGTGCATCAGGAGAAAAGGCATCTTCTATTAGGTACTATAAGATCATTTTATTCATTATGGGTTTTTGTAATGTGCACATTGCTGAGGGCATCTTCCATGTCTAGATATCATCCTCAAGCAATAGATGTATGAAGTGACCTTGCTGTTAGTGAGCTGGCAAATCTGTATACCATTAGTAACAAAGGTCAAGTTTACCTGAATATTGCTTTGTTTTGTTCTTGTTGTTTTTTAGTCTAAATACAGAAAGAGCAAGAATGGATAAAATGAGAAATGAAGACCTAAATGCTTGTGAACCTGCTTCAACCACACCAGAGGTACCAAGAAACTCTCTGCTGAGTGACCTCAAATACTGCCCATCAGGTGAATACTTCAACTCTGGCTTTGCTACAGTGTTTATTGTGGCTCAGGACTTTGAACTGAGACAGTATCACAAATCATTGTTAACTTGGTATGGGAATGCATACAGTATGCCAGGGTTGAGAATGCTACCCTTATTGAGCTCTTATGCTAAATAAATGAGCAGTGGCACACACCTGCGTTCCCAGCATGTGGGAGGTGGAGACAGGATTGGAAGTTCAAGGTCGGCCTCAGCTCTATAGCAAGTTTGAAGCCAACCTCTATGAGACCCTATTTTAAGGAAAACAAAATAAGATAAAAGAGTAAAAC
Organism: Zapus hudsonius; assembly: GCA_004024765.1. Lineage (NCBI taxonomy): Eukaryota > Metazoa > Chordata > Mammalia > Rodentia > Dipodidae > Zapus > Zapus hudsonius. The sequence goes on along the minus strand of PVHP010026465.1, from coordinate 9,472 downwards.
ATAGCCGGGCATGGTGGCACATGCCTTTAATCCCAGCACTCAGGAGGCAGAAGTAGGAGGATTGCCGTGAGTTCAAGGCCACCCTGAGACTACATAGTGAATTCCAGGTCAGCCTGGACTAGAGCGAGACCCTACCTCGATAAACAAAAAAAAAAAAAAGAGAGAGAGAGAGAGAGAGTAAAATATATAGAATGCTATTGTTAAATGCAGAAAAGAAAAAAATAGAAGGATGACAAGTATGAGTTTGTGTATAAGGTGGCTTGCAGTTTTGAAGTGTGTAGAACAAGCGTCACATTGTAGTCACCTTCTCATAACTGGGACAAAGCGGCAAACCAAAAAACAGCTGATGGGAGAAAGTTTTTATTTTGCCTTACAGTCTCGAAAAGAAGCTTCCTGGTGGCAGGGGAAAGCATGGCATGACCAGAGGCTAGACATCACCTCTGCCTCAGTAGGTGGAAAACAGCAATAGGAGAATGAGTCTGAGTCTAGCAAAGGGGAGCTGGTTATAACACCCCTAACCCCCCCCCCCCCAACAACACACCTCCTCCAACAAGGCTTCACCTTCCTAATTGCCATCAGCTGGGGAGCAAGCATTCAGAACACATGAGTTTATGGGGGACTCGTGATTAAACCACCACACCTCCCTGCAGTAGTACATTTGAATAAAGGTTTAAAGAGGTGGGGGATTGAGCAAGCTCTTTGGATGCTGTGAGATGGTATGTGTGAGAGAGACAGAAAGACAGGCTGCTGGCTGTGTAGCTTTTACGGCCTGGTACTTGCTATGTATTCAATACCATAATCAAACTTGAAGCAATCCTCCTATCTTAGTCTTCTGAGTGCTACCATGTCTGACTGTTCGTTTTTTGGGTTTTGTTGTATTTCGTGTTTTGTTTTTTTGTTTTGTTTTGAAGTAGGTCTCACTCTAGTCCAAGCTGACCTGGAACTCATTCTGTAGTTCCAGTTGGCCTTGATCTCACAGTGATCCTCCTACCTCTGCTAGGAATCAAACCCAGAGCCTTGAGCATTCTTGCACATGCTAGGCTATCACTCCACTGTTTAACTACATACACAGCCCCCTAACTTCTGTTTTATAAACATCACTGTGGTAATATGGGTACTGAGAGCAAGACAAAGGTAAAAGCATGCATTGATTGGAGTATGTGGAAATAATTTTTGTTTTTGAGGCAAGTTTTCTGTATAGCCCAAGCTGGTCTCAAGGTCACAATCCTCCCTCATCCTCCTGATTATTTCGATTATAGGTATGAAATAATTTAAACCAGTGGAGATGATGCCTTGGACTCTGATTATAGTAGTGGAGTAGATACAAAGTTAGATTTCTAGATGCTTGTTTGTTAAAGGTGGAACCCATAGGGCATTAGGACAGATTGGGTAGGGGTGTGAGAAGATAAAGAGAAATTCCAGATGACTCCGAGTTAGAGACTGAGTAGCTGCAAGTAGGGGGTGCAGTGAAGATTGGGAAAGACTAGAGATGGAAAAGGGAGTTGAATAGTTCAGTTTTGGTCAATTTGTTTGAATCAAAATCTGTTGATTCCAATGCTCAAGAGGTAGAGGCAAGAGATTTGCAAGATTGAGGCCAGCCTGGGCTGTGTAGTGAGACTGACTCAGAACAACAGAAAAATAAAACTTAAAGCTAGGTGTAGTGGCACATGTCTATAATCTCAGCACTCAGGAGGCAGAGGTATGAAGGTCACTGTGAGTTCCAGGCCAGCCTGGGCTAGAGTGAGACCCTGCCTCACAAAAACTAAAAGTTTTAAAAAGTGTATGACCTGAAGATTCAAGACATAAAACTATGAAGACTGAATCACTAGTGAATCACAGGAAGTGAAGAAACCAATCTTTGTGTGAGAAACTTGGTAGGACCCCTGGTTTATTCTCAAGTTGACAAACAGGAAGGCAATTGATAATTAGCATTCACTGTATTCATTTGTGTGAGGGACTGATACAGGTGATG
>PVHP010026465.1:0-5000 GCA_004024765.1 Zapus hudsonius | reverse complement strand
ACCCTACCTCTAAAAACCAAAAAAAAAATAATAATAATAATAATAATAATAAATATTTTAGGTGATAGAAAAGTGGCACAAATATCTGGTGTTCATTCTTAGTGGCAGGAAGTTCACATGTGAAAATAAGTTTCTAAAGTATAATGTGCAGAATAATATCTGGGAAGTCCTATTATATATGGGACGGGCAATTTCCCTGGAGGGATGATACTGTAACAAGGACCCAAAGGAAATAAGGGAGCTAGATATACAACTGTCTGGAAGAACTTCATGAGAGTGGTTGTAGAGCCTGAGGCTGAAACTCCTGAGCACTGTGGATGAACAGTGGGTGGTGGAGAATGGTGATGGCAGGTAGAAGAGGTGGAGGCAGGTCCCCTAGGACTTGATAGATGTCTACAGGTTTCCATTTTTTTCTTGCAGGAATATTATCTTTTTAAAGATTTTTATTGAGAATTTTAATACATGAACATATGGTAATATGATCATATTCCTGTCCTAGTACCTTCCATTGTCCACAAAGGTTTTCTTTTTTTTAATGTTTTTATTTATTTGCAAGGAGTTAAAGAGAGAATGGGAGCACCAAGGTCTGTTACCACTGCAAATAAACTCCTGACACATTCACCGCTTTGTGCATCCAGCTTCATGTGGGCCTGGAGAATTAAACCCAGGCCATCAGGCTTTGCAAGCAAGCATCTTCAACCTCTGAGCATCTCTCTAGCCCTTTTTTCTTTTCTTTCTTTCTTTTTTTTTTTTCTTTTTCGTTTTTTAAAAGTTGGGTCTCTCTCTAGCCAAGGCTGACCTGGAATTTACTATGTAGTCTCAGGGTAGCCTCAAACTCACAGCAATCCTCCTACCTCTTTCTCCTGAGCACTGGAATTAAAGGCAAGCACCACCACACCTGGCTTGGATTTTTTCTTTCTTTCTTTCTTTCTTTCTTTCTTTCTTTCTTTCTTTCTTTCTTTCTATTTATTTCTAAGGGGAGGGGGTAAGGAGAGAGAGAGAATGGGCACTCCAGGGCCTCTTGCTGCTGAAAAAAAAAAAACTCCAAATGCATGTACCACTTTGTTCATCTAGCTTTCTGTGGGTACTTGACCAGCAGGCTTGGGAAGCAAGTGTCTTTAACAGCTGAGCCATCTCCCAGTCCCTGGATTTTCATTTTGATTTGAATAAGATGCAAAGGCATTGATAGTTTTAGTGAAAAGTCAGAAATTGTCTCATTTACATTTTTTATTATGTACTTATTATTTAGTTAGTTCCTCTGTTAGTAAACCTAAGCTTACCTGGAACTAGAGTTACTTTGAACTCTTTTCTTTTTTTCTTTTTTTTTTTTCTTTTTTTCGAGGTAGGGTCTCACTCTAGTACAGACTGACTTGGAATTCACTATGTAGTCTCTGGGTGGCCTTGAACTCATGGTGATCCTCCTACCTCTGCCTCCTGAGTGCTGGGATTAAAGGCATGTGCCACCACGCCCGGCTTGAACTCTTTTCTTTGTATATATAATTTTATTTATTTGTAAGCAGAGAGAGATAGAAGAGAGACAGAATGGATGCACAAGGCCCTCCAGCCGCTGCAATCAAAATTCAGATACGTGCGCCACTTTATGCACCTAGCTTTACATGGGTACTGGGGAATTAAACTCAAGTCATTAGGTTCTGCCTTAACCACTGAGCTATCTCTCCAGCCCTTCTTTGAACTCTTGCTCTTTCTGCCTCCACCTCCCCAGTGCTAGGATTATAGGTTTGTAACACCATGCTTGTTTTAACTATTTATTGACAATGATCATAATCCCCTCCCATCCCTTTTTCTCCTCCCAACCCCCTCCACTGAATTCCTTCTTTCCAACTAGTCTCTGATGCAATCATTTTTGTTTTGTTTTGTTTTGTTCCCCCCACCCCCAGGTAGGGTCTCACTCTAGCCAGACTGACCTGGAACTCACTCCATAGCCACAACACCCAGCTGCTATCATTTTTTTTTTTTTTACTTTTATTATCCAGATCTGGTGTAGATAGTGTCAGCCACTGTGAGGTCTTGACTATCAAGGCCATTTTGTGTCTGGAAGACAGTATTGTAAGCAGTCTTCCCCTTGCTTTAATCCCAGCACTCTGGAGGCAGAGGTAGGAGGATCACCATGAGTTCAAGGCCACCCTGAGACTACATAGTGAATTCCAGGTCAGCCTGGACTAGAGCGAAACTCTACCTCAAAAAAACAAAAAAAAGCAAACAAATACTGGCAAGGGGAAGCTGGTTTATAACCCCATAAGCCTGCTCCCAACAACACAGCTCCATTGAGGTACTAAAATCCAAACTGCCATCAGCTGAGGATCAATTACCCAGAACAAGCCGGGCGTGGTGGCGCATGCCTTTAATCCCAGCACTCGGGAGGCAGAGGTAGGAGGATCACCATGAGTTCAAGGCCACCCTGAGACTACATAGTGAATTCCAGGTCAGCCTAGACTAGGGTGAGACCCTACCTGGAAAAACCAAAAAAAAAATTACCCAGAACATATTCGTTTGTGAGGAACACCTGGATCAAACCATGTCAGGGAGTAATGACAACTATTGTCTGGCTAAATGCATATATTTTGCTCACCAAACTGCCCTCTAAACATTTATTTATTTATTTATATTTGGTTTTTCAAGGTAGGGTCTTACTCTAATAAAGGCTGACCTGAAATTCACCATGAAGTCTTAGGGTGGCCTTGAACTCAAGGCAATCCTCCTATCTCTGCCTGCCAAGTGCTGGGACTAAAGAAGTGTGCCACTACACCCAACCTGAACACTTATTTTTAATGCTGCTCTCATTTTTAGTTAGAGAAGCTTGTCTTTTCAGATGGCAGTGACCACTGGGGTGACTAAAAACACATCATACTGAGAAGAAGTGACAGTGGAGTGTTCAGCACTAAGTGAGACATCTCTATCACACCCTCCAAGGCTCAGAGTCCATTGCTTGAAGAGGTGGCAGAAAGAATGTAAGAGCCAAAGGAAGGGTAGGACTGCTTACAATGCAATCTTAGAGACACAAAATGGCCTTGATATTCATGACTTCACAGTGTCGGACACTACCTACACAAGATCTGCATAATATAAGGTAAAAATATTATGGCATCAAAATAGAAGAGAAAACACACGCCTTTAATCCCAGCACTCAAGGAGGCAGAGGTAGAAGTATCGCTGTGAGTTCAAGACCAGTCTGAGACTATATAGTGAGTTCCAGGTCAGCATGGGCTAGAGTGACACTTTACCTTGAAAAAAAAGAGAGAGACTAGTTGGAAAGAAGAGATTCAGTGGAGATGAGGTATTGGAAAGGGGGAAAGGGATGGTGGTGAAAAGGGATTGTGATTATATATTGTCTATATTTATGGAAGTTGTCAATAAATAGTTAAATATATACATATATGCATAAACGTAAGTGTTTAGGGGGCAGTTTGTTGGGCATAATATATCCATTTAGACAGCAATAATAGTTCCCCCACCCTAGGGCTTATGACCTACTCAGCATAGGCTTTTCACTAGGTTTTCAGTACCAGGCATATATTCCCTCCCAAGGAACAGGCCTCAAATTCAATCAGAGAACAATTGTTTTCCTCCAAGACAGACACACCACCATTGCATCAGTTGGTACCTTTGGCCTGGCTGGCCAGCCATAAAGCTTGCAGGCTCCACTTGGGGGTAAGACTGAAGATGACTTTTCTCCTCCAAAGGCTGCAGGCTGCAGAGCTCTTTCCAGCATCCTGACAGCTAGTAGGGAGGAGGCTTCCAACTCAGCTCCTGCTTGATTTCTCAGTGACCTGCAGCCCACATGCTTGTTTTATTTGCTTATTTTTAAGTTACACTCTTGGCAGTGGTTCATAATCCTCGCTGCTAAGCCTGCCCACTTTGTTTGAGTTCTAACTCAGAAGACTTTTTCTTTTTTCCTTGCCCTCTCATCTTTGGATGCTGCCCAAAATATCCTAAGCATGTTTACCCTGACACTCTGGAGCTTTTTCGGCTTTTTCTCAATAAGTCTCCTTTGCTTTACTCAAAAAAAAAAAAAAAAAGTTTTTGCTATGTAGCCCAGGCTGGCCTGGAGCTGACGGCTGTCCTCCTGCCTTAGCTCCTAAGTGTTGAATTACATGGTGCAACACTATTTCTTTATATATTTTCTATGTATATCTGACTTTCTGTCAGGGGAGGTGATTGGTTTTTGGACCAGGATCTCATGGACCCTGGAATGGCCTCCAGTTCAGCTATGATCATAATCCTCTCCCATCCCTTGTTTGTTGTTGTCTAACATGTGTAAGTGTATGTGTATTGTATGCGTATGGACGCCTTGTCAACATAGCTGACTTGGAGACCACTCTGGGGTACATGAGACCCTGTGTCAAACAAGGGCTGAAGATGTGACTCTGGATAGTTTGTCTGCTTAGCATGCATGAAATCCTCAATTCAATCCCCAGCACTGCATAAACCAGGTGTAGTGACATGTGCCTGTAATCCCACCACTTGTGAGAGAGAGACAGAAGGATCAGAAGTTCAAGGTTGTTCTCAGCTACTTAGTTAATTTAAGGCCAGTGTGAGCTGCATGAGACTGTCTTTAAAAACAGGGCTGAAAATACAAATGAAAAAAAAATTTGTAAAAGACAAAAATAAAAACAGGACTGGAAGGATGACTCAGCAGTTCAAGGCACTTGCTTCCAAAGCCTGATGGCCTGGGTTCAAATCCCCAGCACCCATGTAAAGCCAGATGCACAAAGTGGTGCATGCATCTGGAGTTGGTTTGCAGTGACAGGAAGCCCTGGCATACCCATCTTCTCTCATTTTCCTCTCCTCTCTCTCTCAAATATTTTTTTAAGGTTTGGTTGTCTTTTTTTTTGTTTTGTTTTGTTTTGTTTTTTTTTTTGGTTTTTTGAGGTAGGGTCTCACTCTAGTCCAGGCTGACCTGGAATTTACTATGTAGTCTCAGGGTGGCCTCGAACTCACAGCAATCCTCCTACCTCTGCCTCCCGAGTGCTGGGATTAAA
>PVHP010026464.1:0-24628 GCA_004024765.1 Zapus hudsonius | reverse complement strand
TATATATATATATATATATATTGTGCACTGAAATAAACAAAGGAGTGGTGTGTGTGTGTGTGTGTGTGTGTGTGTGTGTGTGTGTGTGTGTGGTGTGTTTCTAAGCTCTGCTAGGAAAGATTCTGAGGAAACTGACCATATGGGATTTATAACTTAGACAGTAATAATACATCAATGCTGATTTCCTAATTTCAATGACTTTACTTGAGAGTGTTTGGAAATACATTTTAATAATAATTATCTTTATCTGTGAGATATGTACATTTCATTGTCAGCCAACTTGTTAGGATTTAGAATCACCTAGAAGACACACCTCTCTTTGTGTCTGTGAGGACTTTTCCAGAGAGGATTAATTGAGGTTGGGGGAAGACCCACCTTCCAATGAACAGTCCAGTTATAACAAGGTCTGAGGACAAAGCAGTGCTGCCAGTCTATCTTTGCTGCTTCTTCCTGAGTGAGTATATCTATTGTCAGCATCCTCTGCTGACATCAGGCTCCAGCTTCTTCAGCCTTCCAGTGTAGGCTTAATAACTGCAACTCTCCAGAGAGCTACCAGGCTTGTAGCACCATCCTTGGACTTCTGAGGTGCCCAGCTTCTTGGACCAAGTCCCTTGTCTCTACAGCGTGTAGATGGTCACTCACTGTTGGACTACCCAGCCCATATACTGTTGGCCAATCTAATAAATCTTCTTTTATAATTATCTATCTATCCATTCTACTGATTCTATTCCTGTAGAGAACCTTGCCTAACACATCCACCATAGTATCGGAGGTTTTAAATAACATGCTAGCAACTTATTCTCAAATGCTTTAAGGGTTTGAGGAAAATACTTGTTTAGACTGTATCACCATGGTTTAAAGATGGTCTATCCCTGCTGAAATATTTCATTTTTAAGCAGATGGTGTTGAGAGACATTGGCACCTTTGAGAGGGATTGGTGCTTTTCTGGAAGTGTTTCTGAAGTCTTGCTGTAATGGGGCTCAGGTGAGTTCTGCGTACATCAGCTTTGCTGGGCAAGCTTGGTGCTTGCCTGGCTCTTAAATATGTATCTCACTTCTTTCTTTTTCTGCTTCTTTGTCACGAGTTGAACCAAGCAAGATGCTTATAAGAAGCCAGAAATATACCTGACACCATACTCCTGACCTCCAGAACTGTGACCTAAAGAAACTTCTTTTTAAAGTGCCCGGATATTTCGTTATCATGGGAAAACCTAGACTAAGATGCCTATGTGCAACTTCTTTACAAGTTTAACATTACTTAGGCAAAGAAAGGGGGTTCGGATCCTATTGCTGGGTTCTGGAATCCTAGCCACTTGGAAGACTGAGGCAGGAGAATCACAAGATCAAGACCTTTATAGACTACAGACCGAGTTCAGGGCCAGCTGGGCAATTTAGTGCGACTCTGTTTCAAAACAGAAAAAGGACTGAGGATATAGCTCAGTGGCTGAGCACCTGCCTTTCATGTGTGCATTAAGCCTAATCCCAAGTACTTGAAGACACACACACACACACACACACACACACACACACACACACACACAGAGAGAGAGAGAGAGAGAGAGAGAGAGAGAACCCTACAGATCTTGAAGTCTCTCAAAGGTCCATGTATTAAAGGCTTTCTGATCAACCTGCAATTTGATGGTAATTGTCAAATCTTTAGAGCCTAGTGGAAGAAGGTTAGAACACTGGGGAAAGCCTTTGAAAGGAGCATTGGAACCTCACCCTTTTCTCTGTTTCTCTTTCTCTTTGTAGGGCCATGAGCTAAGCAGACCTCCTCAACCCTGGGAATCCATCATCATGCACCATGCTACCATAGGCTGACCCAAGAGGGCCAAGCCACCATGGACGGAAATTTCTGAAACAGCCAAAACCAGCCATTACTTAATGTAGGTAGAGTTATCTGAGGTATATGTTATAGCAATGGAAAGCTGAGGCACACAGAGCGCTGTTTTGGTCATGCATTGTGGGAAACACACCACTGGGAGATGCCTATCGTGACTCTAAGTATATAGTTGGTGTTCAGATTCTAAATGTGGGGTCCAGGCCTGGTTTTACAACTTAGCAGTTAAAGCACACCATTCTTCTGGACGGCTATTTTATCATCTATAAAATGAAAAGTTAATGTAGCTTTCTTCCTGTTCTAAAACTCAACCCTGTGATTTCTTCTTGTAATTCACCACTAGCTCTGTTGTGTTTTTTTTTTTTTCAGTGTTCACATCCGTCTGCCCCAGGGAGGTGGCTGACTAATATAGTCCTGTAGTTCAAAAGCTTGGCCACTAAAGTTCAATTTAATCCCCCTCAGGCAGCAGGATTAGTGTTTCTGATGCCAGGATCTCTGGGAAGGGAACACACCCTGGTCTAATAGTTTGAGATAAATCCATGTTCTCTTCTGTCCTGTATAATTCCAGCAGCGTGACAAGGCTCAGTTGGGAACTTGCCACAGAGAACATTCCCTTGGAGGACCTCCAAATGTTAACTCTGTAGAAGATGGAGGATCCAGGAGGGGATGGGCCAGATGGTGGAATTGGATGGTCAGGAGAGTCTCATCTCTCCACACTCAATCCTGTCAGCATTTCAGAACCCATCAGGAAATGTTAGCAGCTTCCACACACACACACACATACCAACCACACATTAAAAAACCCCTCACAACAGTCATTGCAATTGATATTTGGCCAATGGAAATTTATATGCCATAGTGTGCTGCAAACCTTCTCTACTTAACAGTAACCAGATATCAGAAGATGAAAACGAGATGCAGGACGACTGAAAACCAAAGACAAAGACCTGTGGATTGAATATTTCCATTTAGGGTCAGCCTCCCGATTCTAAATGCAGGTTTTTATGTATCATTTAATTGTGGCATTTTCTGTCAATTAATTATTAAGAATCAGTGATACAATTACTTTAGGACACCTAAATTAAGAGTTAGGAACTTATTGAAGAGTTAGGAATTCCTCTGCCTAATTACCACAGAGCTTGGCACATTGATATTTGTAGAATGAAGCTATAAGAGAATATATTCACCTGAACAATGATTTTTTTAGAGGTTGCGTTAGGCAGTAATTTTTGAAAAAATATTATATGATCTGTCTATAGTATTCTAAGACATTTTAAGAGATCAAATCAGATTTGGTTAAAACTGATGACAACTATTTCTCAAGTGGAATAAAGCATGCATATTGGAAGGTCTTTTTTTCTGTGAGAATTCTGTTTCTTTTTTTTATTATTATTTTAGCTCCAGGTGAGATAAGTTTTGGGGAGTGGGGACTTCCTCCTCCCCCTCCATCCCTCTAATCCAGCAAGTGAGAGCCCCATAAACTGGAATGATGGTCGCTTATGGGTGCACTGAGATTTCTTCAAGTGCAGCTCCTGCTGCCACAGGGATGATGGCTTGCTTATAAAGCTTGGGTAATGAATAGGCCAAGATTTATTTTCACATTTATTTAGGAAAATCTTCTCCCTGTCACTGTGCCAACACCATCAGCACAACTCGATGTTGCATTAAAAAAAAGCACAAGCTTTGGAGAAAGAGAGAAATAAAACAAACTCTGGCCTTCGATGTCCTGCCACTCATCAATTGCATGACCTTGGAAAGTCCTTGAACATATCTGAGCCTCTTTTTCCAGTGAGAATGACTGTTCCAGTTAAGCAAGATGACATCTATAGAGCACTCCTATGGCATTTAGTGGGCCTGAAATGCTAATTGCCTTAGTTAATTTTCTTGGGGTCCATTTCGCTTTTAATCACCTCATCCCTCTGGTTTGTTCTCAAGCATTTCTTGGTTCCTTTTCCTCCCTGACTTGCATCTGAAGCAAGTCATCCATCAGCCATCACAGCTTCCTGGGTATTTATTTCAATCGTTCCCATGGTGCCGCCATGTTTACAACTCCTTGCTGATCTTATAGGGACGGTGAGAGTCTGGGATTTGGCTGTCTTCTTCCAGGACAATAGTCTTCCCTTGTTCCCCAGGACATCAGTAGAAACACATCTAGTGTTTAGGCCCATACCCCGATTTAAGTTCACCTGCCTGATTAGCTCCTATATCCGCTTCGATTCCCCACCCCCTTGAGACAGGATATTTAGCCTGCCTCAGTTTTTAAGGATACAGTGGACAGAGAAAGCAGCCATTATTGTCATTAACTTTCAGGACCATGGTCACCTCCAAATCCCCAAATGGCTGTCACCTACAACTGTTATGATGGCCTAATTTTTGACACAAGAGAAAGATTCTTTAACTGCATCAGATAATAAAGGACATTCTCTTGCCAAGTATTACAGCTGTTTTCTCATCTCACCCAGAGCAAAAGTGTAAACCTCCCAGCCTAGATGATTCTATGTGTCATGCCCTTGTCCACTTTTCAACTCACCCCTTCTTTCTCCCGTATTGTTGGGTCTCTTTGATATTTTGCACTGTGCAAAGCTCAAGGTCTTAACTCAGGATTTTTGGACCTCCTGTTTCTTATGCCAGAATGTCATATATGGCCACATTCATACAAGTGTCCTCAAATGTCACCTCCTCAAAAAAGACCTCCTGGACTAATGAGCACCAGACAACACTACTCTCTTCAGCTTTGGGTCTCTATACACACCCACCCACCCGTCGTTCCTTTAAATTCTGCATCTTCTAGAGTGTAGGATGTCTGGAAGGTGGGGACTTTGGTTCCTTTACAGACAGTATCTCCAATAAGAGGAAGGAAGCCTGAGCTGGCAAAGGTCTCAGAAGATTGTGACTGAATGGAGAAGCACAGTAATTTACAAATATCCCAGAGGTTATTATCAGTTTGCTAAGAAATGGGCTTTGCTAGAAGACAATGAGATTCTGTCTCTATAGAAAGAATCACAATGTAACAGCTTTAATTTATCAAGCATTATTCTGCCTTATTCCATAGAAATCTACAAGTTGTTTGTGATTGTTCATAAGTTGAACATTTCCCATAACTTTGCTTCAGGGAAAAATTGCAAGAGTTTGTTCTAAGGTTGTTACAATGCAAATGTGTAGGTTTTAAACTACTCTACAAACACAGCACGGTGTATTCAAGGACTGGTGCACACAGCCTGTGGGGTCACTGAGGCTCTTAACCCACCAGTCCTGCTGGGAAAATGGCTCAGTGGGGGAAAGCACTTGTGCAGGCAGGACCGCCTCCGTCTGGATCCCCAGAGCCTGTGTGAAACACCACATGGTAACATGTATTTGTAATCCCAAAAGGTCTCTAGCAAGATGGGGACACAGACCGGAGAAGCCTCTGGAAGCTTGTGGGTCAGCTACCCTTGCATATGTTGCAGTGAACAAAAGACTCCCCAGCCTCATCCAAGGTAGGAGAGAATCCATACCTGAGATTACCCTGTGATGTCTATGTATATGCTTCGGCATGCACACACCACACTGGGCACACACACACACACACACACACACACACACACACACACTCACCACACACACCCACAATCACCACACATCTACCCCCCCACATATCACATGCACACACACACTCACACACATCATATGAACACACACAAAAGACTTTTAGAAACTTTGCTTCTTTCCCTGATGCAGCCCCCAACAGCAGAGGTAGGCTAAGCCTCCCAACTTAAAGAATTTGGACTCTAAAACTCAAGAGGCAGGTCCTGTCTGATCATATCTATATGGCCTTGAGCATTAACTAAAAAAAATCTCTCTTCCTCATTCTTTATGTGAGAATAATCATAGTACCTACACCATAAAGAGGTAGCATTGGAGAAATCTCTGAAATAATACATAATGTAATTAACATAAAGTCACCATTGAACAATTATTAGTATCAAAATGGAGGTCTTAAATGTGAGAAAGCTGTTCTCACCTCATCCAAGTGCTTTCTTCTAATATGAGATGAAGAAATATTTTTCCTTAAAATGTATGTTTAAGGTGATAGTAGCCTGAAAATCTGCACATACATTTGTCAATATGGAGATGTCACCGGGTGCTCTCTAAATGCCTTTTGAATGAAGGAGGGTTTGCTCCTGCAACCTTCACCATGTTTACCTGTCTGGTTCCAGAACCTTCAGGTGTCAGGAATCATTTTTGTTTGTTTGTTTTGTTCCTTTGGCTTGGGTTTTAAGACAGTTTGCATTAGTTGCTTTGCAGAGCTCCTTTTGCTGACTCCTGAATAATATGTGAAGAGTGCTCCCAGAAACTGGTTTAGGGAATGGTTGGGCTAGATGTGGACTGAGCTTCTCTGGATCAGGTCCAGGTGAATCAGAGGAGGGTGTTAAGAACTTGTGCGTGTCTCTTACGCCAGGGCCATTGTTAGCTTAGATCTTTTTTTTTAGTGCCTCTCTTTTGCAGAGGGCCGATTGACCTCTCCAAAGAACAAAGGCAGCTTTCTTAGGATTCCTTTTATTAAACATCAGATTTTATTTAGAGAAGGAAATATAAATTATTGCATATGGTTCTGTGTGTGAGCATGCATGTGAAAGTGTGTGCATATCTGTAGCTGGGAAGAATCTATAGAGACTTGCAAAAAGATGTAACTGAATCTGAGGACATATCTCTGAAATGATCTTAAATTAAATATTGAAGGCAAAAATTCTTCAAAAACAACCCTTTGTCTCTTTGGATAAGTTTTATAGTTACGTGGGAAATATCATTGCCAAATTCTATATACACCAAGTAGTGTGTGTGTGTATGTGTGTGAGAGAGAGAGAGAGATAGAGAGAGAGAGAGAGAGAGAGAGAGAGAGAGAGAGAGAGAGAGAGAGAGAGAGAGAATGTTTGGAGTTGGGGAAGAGAATGAACAAGAAAGTGATATGAGTCCATTAGAAATAATTGCTTATTGCTTGCATGTCTTTCCCTCTTGCAATAAAAAATACTTTTCCAAATTACCCATCAACTGTCGGCAGTATTGGAGAAAGAATGCCTAGTCTGTGACATTTTTGTCTAGCAGGAAACTAGGAAATGAGTCATAAATCATTAATATCACCTTAAAATAGCTTAGGGAAGGGTGATCCCAAGATGAATGCCAGTGGAGTACCAGGGATAAGCTGTACTTCCCAAGAGGAAATTTCCTTAGCAAGGACTGGCCAGTTCCAGTGGAGAGAGAGCTCTGGGGCAGACAGCTCCAAGCTGGGAGGGCTGGATCAAGCTGAGCCTTTGCTGCTCACATCTGTGCACTGTCTCTACTCAGAACCAGAAGGAAGATGATCTCCTTGCTTTTCACAAAGGCATTCGGGCACATCAACTAGGTCTGTGCATAGAGGTTTACAAGTTTCCCAACAATGAAGAAGTGGAAATTTGAGTGGAACTAGGTAGACATGTAGGTCAGTTGGTAAGTGTGTAATTTCCGAAGAAGTTAGACAAACAGGGTTAAAATCCCATGTTTGTGTGTGTGTGTGTGTGTGTGTGTGTGTGTGTGTGCGCGCGCGCGCGCGTGTGTGTGCGCGTGTGTGTGTGTGTGTGTGTGTAACCATGAACAATTTATTTATTACCTCCCAGACTTCTACTGCTGTATCTGTATATGGTAAAATACATGCCTAATTATAATGAGGTTTTGAATTAACTGAGATGACTTCACAATAATCCATGGTTAAAGAATAAAGGCATCTTCTCTTTTCTGTTTGGATCGCTCTAACCCCTCATCTTACTGCTCTGTTGGAACCCCCTTCTCTAAATTATTGCAGAGAAAATGCAGCTTATACAAGTCATGGTTCCTCTGCATGATGTGTTTCATCAGCCTTGTGTATTCTCATGCTTTGGATAGCTGGTCTTGAATTAGAAGGAAGCCAGAGATAGCCCGTCCAGCATCTTTGATACCCCTCTAGATGGAGTGACGATTTGATGAGTGACTCAGGATTTGGGGTGAATTAGAAAGCAATGCCCTCATTTCAAAGTAGGCTCAGCTTCATAACCCATGGCTTATGGAGGGGAGTCAGGGAAGTCTTTCATCCCCTGCTCCTCTCTCTCAGCCAGATGCTTTGGGGGCAGCAGAAGTAATACAACCATGAACAATAACCCTATGTAATCCCTGGATGTGCTTTAAAAAAACCCCTAAAACAGCTCATGCATAAACCAAATTGGAATTCGTTTCCAGATCCTATGCTAGAAAATAAACCTTCTAGGTTTGATCTAACTACTTCACGGTAGTTTTTCGAGTCCTGGTTTCCTCTGGGTTCCACCATCCTAAGTGTACTGTTTCACCATTGGCCTCAGATCAGCCTCGAACTCTTGGGATCAAGTGGCACCCCTGCTTCATCCTCCTTAGGAGCTAGGGGATGCAGGAATGTGCCATCATGCCCAGCAATTTTATTGTGTTTTAGTTCTCTACCAAAACAGCCATGGGGTCTGTGATATCTTAATTGAAGTTCTAAGTAGTCTGAAGGAGGAAGGCTTGAAGACCAGCATACTCCCTGTGCACACAAAGAGACTTTTTGCTTAAGTCCTGCTGACCAACAATTGATTATATGACCATGCTTGTCTGTGAGAAAACTGAGAAATGCTATCTTTTTAGCCAGGCAATTGTTTCAAGGTGATCTTATTACTGAGGACCAGGTGGGGAGGTAGATGTCGGGTGGGCAGTAAACAACCTCTCAAATGCCTTCTCATTCTGAATTCTGCTTTACACTATCTGCGCTTAGTCAAGTCCCTTACCTTAACTACTCATTCCTTCAGCTCAAAACAGCCAAGTGTCTGACTTAATAAAATGTAATTGAGTGCAGAGGGGAATAAGAAGGTAACAGGTTAATGGCTGAAAGCAATATTGCCCAGTGGCTCCGCAGGGCTAGCAAGGCCTCCCTGCATGATCTGGGAGCTGGTTGCATGATAGTACCTTAACCGTGAGAACTTGAGAGCCTGTTTTCTTAACCTGAGATCTGCTTTCCCAATCTGCAACATGGTGTCAGTGTCACTAACTGAGAAGATGGACATCTGGACTGTAATGTACACACCCCTGTGAGGTAGCAGTTGAGAGAGGCAAGTTCTGACATGGCTCTGGTCTTGGTTTCTTGTAGTCATTCCTTGTAAGACTTAATAGTCTTTCCTTCCATTCCACAGCTGACATTTGTGATGTCTTTCTTGATGTCAATTTCCTTAATATTCAACTGCCTGTCTGCCTTTACCCTTGGGTTGCTCTATTATATCCACGAATAGCCAGAAAACTTGCATTGCAGTAGTTATGTAACTCTTAGTCTGTCAACTCGGACATTTCATTTGCTTACCTTTGTTTGACCTCAGTCATGAAAACTTCTTGTCAGACATAAATGGCAGAAGGAAGATTTACAGAGGAGTAAGGATCCAAAGACACTCAACCCAGGGCTGCATCTGACTAGCACTCGTCGGCCATAATTCAGCAACACAGCTCTTACGTTGTACATACTGGACGATCATACATAAGTATTTACCTTGTCATGATTTTATTTTGAGGAAAATGCTTATAGATAGATAAAAACACAATGAGTTAATACTATGGCAGGTCAATTATATATGTATATAAAGTGTATATATATTATATATAGTCATAGTATTTAACTGAAAGTATTCAGTAACTGTTCACTGAGGAAATTAAACATAATAATGTAGGGGCTGGAGAGATGGCTCAGCAGTTAAGGTGCTTGTTTGCCTGCAAAGCTTGATGGCCTGAGGTTCAGTTCCCTAGTACTCATATACAAGCCATATGCACAAAGTGGTGCATGCATCTGGAAGTCATTTGCAATGGCTAGAGGCCCTGGCATTCATTCATATTCATTCTCTCTCTCTCTCTCTCTCTCTCTCTCTCTCTCTCTCTCTCTCTCTCTCTCTCTCTCTCTCTCTCTCTCTGGCCTTGCAAATAAATAAATAAATGAAAAACTTAAAAATAACAATTTAGCTGGGCATGGTGGCACACTCCTATATTCCCAGCTACTTATGAGGCTGAGGCAGGTGAATCACTTGATTGATCCCAGGAGCTCCAGGTTAGTAAGAAAAATGATATGTGCTTCTGCCAGCAGTGATCATTTTTGATGATATGTGCTCTGACTCCCCATGTAAAGACCCCTGCCTTGCTCCCTATAGGCTCTCCAGTAATGAAGCAATGAATTCATCACTTCTCATGGGAATTTCCCGACTCTTCCTCAGCTGTATTCTCAACACAGACACTTGTTGGTCTCTGTCCTCAGAATGTGGGTTTGGTGACTGCCCTAACTATCCCCTCCCCTCTCTTCTCCCTCCCTGAAGGCTATACGATTTCCTTTATGAGCACGAGTAGCTGGAAACTTTCATTTACTTCAGCGTAAGTTCCACCCATCAGAAGAATGGTTTGAACTCTATTGTCCCAACAAGACAATCACAAAGTTTTGTGTATATTACTCAGAAATGAATCTTTCCCTAAGTAATACCATATGTGGGCTCCAAAATCCAGTCTAAATCTGTATTTTCAAAAAAATGACATCTGTAAGAACATAACAGTTAAATCTAGGCTAGTTTATGAAGCAATAAACAAAAAAACTTAATATCTTGACCTTTAGGATTGACTTATGATGACTTCACAGGTTTGTTCCTCACTCAATCAAACCATGGATCATCATAGCAGAAAGAAATCTTGATAAAAGTATCCTGTTCTTCCAATGGATGCCTCAAAAGGTCTTAATCTAGAAAAACTGAAAACTATTAATCACTCCCAATTTATACATCTTTTGCTTAAAATGAAAATAAAAATTCTTTCCCTGGACACCTAACTGAATATATAAAAATCTTGCCAGTGTTTGGTTTATGTTAAGTGCTGGAACAATAAGTACTGTTTCGACCTGCTTCTTCCTAAAAATGGACATTCCATGGCTTTGAATAGGACTTGTGGAAAGGAAGGTCATGATATCACATGAAAGAAATGAGTTGTGTTAACCACAAAAGACAGTCTCTTACTGTGACTTCCTTTGCAGACAAGGCCAAGAAAGAACATGCATCAAACTTTCCAACTCAGAAATGAATCAGCATACCAACTCCTTAAATGTTTTCATGGCATCATATTTGATAAGCTACTTCCTGGTGGAGTCAGCTATAGGTTCTGAGAGACTTGGGAATATGTTGTGTTCCTGACAACAGATTGACAGACTCTACACCAACAGATCTCATAGTAAGATCTGAGAAATCGAAAGGGGTTTGGGACAACTTTGGGTGATTCAAAGGGTAGCTAGATTGATGAGGAGGTCTTACTGGGCAGGTAGGTAGGCATCCATCCTACCCTTGGGCTTTAAGGCCTGTTTTCCAAATAAAAAAAATATTTATTTATTTATTTATTTATTTATTTATTTATTTGAGAGAGAATGTGTGTGAGAGAGAAAGAGGCAGACATAGAGAGAAATTAGTGACCCAGGGCCTCCAGCCACTGCAACTGAACCCCAGACACATGCACCACCTTGTGCATATGGCTTTATGTGGGTACTGTGGAATCAAACTCTGGTCCTTCTCCTTGGCAGGAGAGCAAGCACCTTTACTGCTGAGCTATCTCTCCAGCCCCCCAAATATTTTTCTTCTCAGACAGGTGCTACGTTTGGGGGACAAAGTAAAAGTCAGAGAAATAACTAACTCACAGAGTGGAATTTGACATTCAGAAATACATTTAATCAAAATGTTTCCCAATAGCATCGAATTACAGAGATGTTTTAAACTAATTAAATACCAAATTTTCTTTACAATGTTTTTTGTGTGTGGTGTGTTTGCATGTATGTATTCATGTTGGAATGAATGTGGGCTCATGGTGTATGTGTGTTTTCAATCACTCTCCACCTGATGCATTGAACAGGGTCTCTCACTTGAATGCAGAGCTCACCAGGTTGCTTAGTCTAGGTAGCCACCTTCTGCTGGGGCTCCAGGCATGGCCTCTCATACTTAACTGGGATTTATGTACATGCTTAGGTTCTAAATCCTTGTCTCTCTCATGCTTGCTTGATAAACACTTTTTCCAATGAGCTATCTCCTCAGCCCCTCAAGTTTATATATATATTACAGAAATTGGTTAATAAAGGATTATGTACCCATACTCACTCCTATGGCCACCAAGGTGATTTTAAAACATTCCTACAAGTCCTTTCCCAATTATTCCTTCAAAAGTTCAAAGCTAATTCTCTTCCCTGGAAAGAGAGCCGTACTTGGAGAAGTGACTTAAGTATGCAATGCTATGGAGATGAAATGGTGTGACTTTCTAGTTTCTGGTCATAGGAAGCTTTGTTATGTCCTCTTGGCCACGTCAGGATCTATATGACCCTTGGTCTAGAGCAAGACAGCCACCATTTTGTAAGGACTTTTGACCCACGTAGGAAAGCTTTAATTCTCTCTGTCAAAACATAATGAAGTGAGGCCTCATGGCTCTAGCTGTGTGGGTGAGCCTTCACACAAACTGGTTCTTTGACAACCCCTCAGGCCAGCAGCTCCTCTGCAGCCTCCAGAGAAGGCCCCGGAACCACTCAGTAAGCCATGCCCACCTCCCTGAGCTGACCTGCAGAAACTGTGATGTAGTGAATGCCTGTGGTCTCAAGCTGCTCAGTTCTTGGAGTGATTTCGTCACCTGGGAACAAGTTAGAGATAGCTAACAGCCTCACCAGCCCCTCTGCTTAAGACATGCTGCCGTTCTGTTCTGAGCTCCAGTTAAGTGGACAGCAATGTGGCTCTGGCATGATTCATTTCACACTTGGCAGAGGAATTAAGCATTCGAACTCTGGGCCCCCTTTAGCTGGGTTTGAATCCTGTCTCCTGTGTGATGGGTATGTCATCTCTTCTGAGCTTAATGTTTCTCATAACTAGAAAGGATATCATGATAGCACACAGGGTTATGGAGATGATTAGAGACTAATGGAGTATTTGCTCCATCATATGAACCATGGATGAGTGAAGCAATTACTGTACCCTGGAACTATTGGTGACCACTTATAACGACCACCAAGGTATATTTTCTCATGTCCCTGCTCCTCATAAGTTAGGTTACCTTGACATTTTTTCCATTATAAATTATACAGTAATAAACATAATTGACATAGCATTATTTGGTTGGAAAGAATCTCAATACCTAGACATGAACTAGCTCAAAATGCTCTGGGAAATGGCAAAACCATGCTTTCAAAACTTCTGAAATCCAGCTTTTCAATTACCCAATGTACGCATCAGTTAATGAAGGGCTTTGCCACTTGTAGCCTGTTGATGCTGTGTCTATTGGTAGATCTTTGCAGTAGCACCTGAGTGGAGACATCCTGCCACAAGGGATTTAGAAACCCGAGACACTGATTTAAGTTGAACTTTTGCTGCATCAAAACTGACAAGAAGGCTGGAGAGATGGTTCAGGGCTTACTTGCAAAGCCTGATGACTTGGGTTTGATTTCCCAGTACCAGATGCACAGAGTGGCACATGCATCTGGAATTTGCAGCAGGTGGAGGTCCTGGTGTGCCCATTCTCTCTCTCTTTCTCTCTCTCTCTCTCTCTCTCTCTCTCTCTCTCTCTCTCTCTCTCTCTCCACTTGCAAATAAATAAATAAAAATTAAAACAAACCTGGTAAGACACAAGCATCAGTGGGTCCATATCCCTACAAACTTGGAAATCAGAATGTTCAGGCTTCAGTTCTGGCACTGTTACCTACAAGCTATGGGACTTTGAGCAAGATGGAGGCTCATTTACTCAACTATGAATTTATATTATAAAAATCCTCACTTTATTAGGGGTGTGGAAAGGATGCAATAAAATACCATTTGACCAAGTGCAAAGTAAAGATATAAAGGGCCTGTGAGCTTCCTGAAGGCTGGGAACTGTTCCTCGTGGTAATATTGCTAGGGGGCAAATGACCCCATGAGTGAACCTACTACTCTTCCCCGGAACTCAGGCACCTGCATCCCTCAGGGGTCCCTCCTGCTGATGCTGTTCTGTGCACAGAAATGACCCAGGGTCACTAACTTCAGCCAGAACCATCAGCAGCTTCCCATGTCTGCAATTCTCATGGGAAAGGAAGGCACCGAGATTCCTGATGGGACAGAAAATCAAGTAAAAGCCTTAGCTTTTCCTCATCTGATCTTTTTTAAAAATTCTTTTTATTTTATTTTATTTTTATTTTTGGCATATTCCTTCTATCTCCTCTCCTTCAACCCTCAGCTTTTTTGTTCCATCCAAAAAGACACACACACACCTCCCAAGTATCACTTCAGGGCTGGAGTCCAAAGTCTTTCTCTTATCTTCAATTCACTGCGCACTTGCCACTTGGAGGATTCTGCGAACAGCTCAGTGGGTGTTTTTATAGTCTGCATTAAAAAAAAGTGCCACACCACTAATAAAGTTTTCCTTATTACTGACGCTGCTGGCAAAGGCAAGCGTCTGGGGAGATTGACTGCTCGAAAAGCTTCATTATGCTGTAAGAATATTTTTGATAGGATTTCAACAACAACTGACTGATTGTCCTGTGCTCCATGTGGCTTTTTCAAGACATCCCTCAAATTCACAAAAAGCATTCAGGTCAGTTGTTGCAGATCTGAGTCTTTGCAAGCAATTAGCAGGTAGAAGCACCAGGTAGTGGGCGGTGTTTGGTTGTGGTCTGTCCTTAGGATTGGGCATTTGGGGAAATTGTCATTACAATTGGCCTTAACAACCCATCTGATTTAAAGTGTCAATGAATCCTCTATTTCTGTCTCTTATTCCTGCTGCCAAGTGGTGAAGTTTTCGTTCAGAAATCCAGTCTCAAAGTAAGATGTTTGGAACACACGACCTTTAAGGAAAAGCATGCCTCAGCCTCTCCAAACCACGCAAAGCCACGTACTGCTCATTCTTCTATCCCCTGGATGCAAGGACTCTGCGTATTAGCCTGTGGAGTCAAGGCAGATTTATATCCCACATAAGTCTAAGGTGATCAGGAAACCATTTCCCATGCAGAAAAGTATCTTTATAGCTCACTCACTCTGGCTTGGTCAGATCAGTGGCTTCTTGGAGTCCAAACCTTTACAATTTTTGACTAGAAACTTTTCTCTTTTAATGCTTCACTGGACTATTTTCCAGTTCAAGGCAGGTAAATTTGCCAAAACTACAAAGCTTATACTGCGTACAGAATGTGCTGAGATTTACCAAGCTATGGAAGTTCAGGCACATGGTTTTCTATCCACAGAGCCTGAGTCTTGGCGAACTTAAAGTTCTGGGACTGTTTCTGAGGTCAAGCCCGAGTTAGGCCACGATGAGGTGCAGCTCACTGCTTCTTTCTCATAAACACCTTTCTCTCTCTCTCTCTCTCTCTCTCTCTCTCTCTCTCTCTCTCTCTCTCTGAAGTTCTTTTAGGGAAAATGTTTCTTGTCTTATATTTAAAGACAGGGTTCCATTTTCTTCCTTTCATCCTTCCCTGCTCTCTGGCTCATATATGGAACCAAGATGTTGGGTTCCAGAAGCCCATATGCTAATTCCCAGATGGCTTCTAGAGATGGTTTTTTTTCCCCTTGTCTTTTGATTCATTAAAGTAACATGCTTTATTTTTCCATACAGGATAAAGAACACTCTAAGCAGACAACAGTGTCATATGGTACCTAAGGATTTCTTTAGGTACTGTAATGGGTGTTGCTGGGTAATGTGTGTGACTGAGAGATAAACAGGTGGTTTTACTTTGACTTAATTTCATAACGATTTATTTTAAGTTGAATTCTAAAGTGCAACAGCTGGTATCCAGCACTACTGTATATCCTATCACGATAAACAGATTTTCTTTACAGGTAAAAGAACCCTAGGATGAGAAACAAGAGTAATGGACTCATAACTGGTATATTCTGCTAATACCTTTTTACTTCAGTATTAATCAGCTTTTCCTGGGGAAATGTGTTTGCATCATGGCGCTGTCCATTATCTGTGTGGCTTTTGAGCTTATTACAAAAAAAAAATGAGAATCAAACTTGAGAATGAAATTCACTGCAGACTGACCTCTGCCATGTCTAGATGGTTAGATACCCATTTCTACCGCATTCTTTTTATTAAGCAGCCCTTAACAAATGCACAGGCGATCCCTGGAATGTTGGTCCTAAAGGGCAGACACCGGTATAAGCCTGTTCATGATATAAAGGAGCTCCGTGCATAAGTGGGACGTGTGACAAGTTCTGTGTGGCAACCTGACAGATATGTCATAACATCTAATCCCCTTAAGCCCCCAAAGCACTTGGCAAGTAGATGTTTTAAGAGAGAAGACTTGCAGTGAGCTAACGGATGGACGAGATGTAAATTGAAGGCTCAAGCAGTAACAGCAGAACTTTATCCCTGCAGCTGAAACAATAAAAATGAAAAGAGGTGAACCCAATCGAGCTTGCCTCTCCCCTCCTAAAACCCCAAAGCCCCACCACCTTCATCAGAGGACAAAGCCGGCTGCAGCTGAGCCACTCCGTGGCAAGGTGCCTGCAGAGCTGAGAGCAAGAAGCCTGTTCTGGATTGGAGTCTGGGAGGCAAGAGAGAAGTGGGGAGCGTCTCATAGTGAAGAAATGAGTTGTCCCCTCGCTAACCTGCTCGGTGCTGTGAGCTCTGGCACACATTTCTGAATTGTGCAAATCCACACTCGGTGTGCGGCATGAAGCCAGGCTCAGTGGAGGCCAGAAGGCGCTTTCATGGACCGCAGTGACACCCTTGGAGCTGCACACAGTTGTGAGGTCTGCTCCTCAGACATTTGGACAACAGCCAGGAGGAAGGGAGGGAGGAAATTGGGCCAGTTTGCATTTTGTTACAGACCAGCCTTTTGGATGACAGGATTCTTTCCAATCAAAATGCCATGGATTACTCCCTGCTGTGAGCTAATAGGGTGCTAATTAGCATATTTCATTTATTTACTTAACTGGGATAGAAACCATTGGGCACGTGGCCCACTAAGAATGGTTTCCTGGGGAAGCCATGAACTGCTCTAAGCACTACCTCCACAGGCATGGAGGAAACACCTCTCTCTCCTGTGCACCCCACACGCAGCAGACAGACAAGAGCCGGAGTCTAATCTGAGCACACTTCAAAAAGAATCTAAAATGAGAAACAAAATTGTATAGTCATTTCTTCTTTGTTTTGCTTCTTTTAAATATCTTTATTATGAATAACTATATACATTGCATTAGCAAATCTTGTGAAGGTGTCCCTGTTTCCCTCCTCTCTGTCCCCTACCCACTGGGGTCCTTCCTCGGTCGCATACTAGATCTGTTCATAGGTTAGGGGATTATGAACTACACCAGAGGGAGCCAGTTTTTCTTTTTTTTTCTTCCCCCTTTGTGTATTGTTGCTGATTGGGGCAATGTCTCTGGATATTCTCCCCCACCATGGCTCTTACCTTCTCTCCAACCCCTCTTCTGCTCAGTTCCCTGAGTCATAGTGGGTGAGTTTTAGGTATGCTTTGTTGAGATCTTAAGTATCTCTGGATCTTTTCCCTGGGTTGTGATGGGTATCATTGGTGTCTGTCTCCATTGACCTTTCATGGGTTATCAGACTTGCTGTGGTGATTGGTCTCCTGTTTGTCTCGCCACTTTCTCATTGGTTTCATTTGGACCCTGTGTGAAGGCCAGGGGTGGTTTGTCTCCTGCCAGGATGTCAGCCATTATCCAATGTCTTGTTGGTGGAATTGGGTTGTCCCTGGCTCTCTCACTGCCTTCTGAAAAATACAAATAGAATCTCCATCAGAGAGTGAGATAAATATAGGTTAAATGAGACAACATTGCTATTTTGGCAAGATTCTAATCTACCAGAGAGCCTCTCTGTAGTTGGTAGTGGGAATTTCCCCTAGGAGTCAGGGATCTTGGTCCCCATAGGATTTTGCTATGGATCCCAGTTCCAGCTAAGGGTTCCTTGTCACTGAGGTGATCTCTTAGTCAATCAGTAAGCCGTTGATTACCCTTCTTGGTTTAGTGCCACTATTGAACAGATGAGCATTTCTTGACTTGCTGGTCATTTGTTATAGCTCATTCCCATCAACGTTTTTTTGGCAACTGCCTGGACACCCCCTGACATGCTCTTAGCCTGTAATAATGACTCCAGGGCACCAGGAGAGGCAATGATCTCTCTCTGTCTTTCAGACTAAAAGTGAAACTCTTGTGACAGTGATGATGGTAACTGATGCCTGGCTCTCTCTTAACCACTTCTTGGGGAATCTTAAAACACCTATTTGCCATAGCTTCTTACTTACTTATGAATGTGTGTGTGTGTGTGTGTGTGTGTGTGTGTAGATCACTTTGTAATTACCAGGCTGGACTAAAGGACTTTTAGGTCCTTTGGAGTTTCATGTCTATTACTTTCTCTAATGATATCTCTTCACTCTAATGACATCTATTCAGCTGGTTCTGGGACAAATCACTTACACCATGAAAACAAAGAGAAATAGATCTGGGTCTCAAGATGCTTCTTGTGCAGGGAAGACCCATGTGCCCATGGCAGGCAGAAAATATGTATGTATATGTATCTCTCTTACTCTTTTCCACCTGTTGTGGCAGAGGTGATGTCTAGCCCCTGCCCATGCCATGTAGAGCTTCCTCTACAGACTGTAACACAAAATAAAAACTTTTCTCCCATGGGCTGTCTTTGGTCAGGTGCTTTGTCTCAGCAATGAAATGAGAAGGAAATTACAACAGGAAATTTTGGTTGCTTTGTTCCAGCAATGTGAAGGTAACTGTAATACACAAATACATGTATATGCATGTTGTTTTCTCCTCCAGGGGCGCCATTGGCCTCCGCAGAGGGAAAACAGAGAAGCTGAAGTGAGCTGTCCGCTGTCGGCTGTCTCAGGGCTGGGGTCCACAGAGCTGGGGGGATGGCGCAGGGGGGCCGGGCGGGACACAAAGGCGAGCAGATGTGTATTGTATATCCACGTGGTTCTTTATTCAATTGGGGGAACTTACATTTTATAGGAAAAGGGGGTCAGGGGGATGGGGAATAGGGAAGAGAAAAGGAGATTGGTTGATGGGGGTGGTGAGTTGGCAGCCTGCACTGGGATAGGTGGGTATGGATGACCGGAGAATACCTCATTTGGGGGGCCTGAGTGGCGGGAAATACGTGATGCTAGCCACGGTCCGTGGGGATGGGTACAAGGAAGTTTTTCTGATACCCAATGCCAGTCATGCTGAGATGGAAATGCTGGTTTCTGTGGCTAGCCCATGGGGGTTGGGAGTCAGGGTAGATGGAGCTGGGAAACGCCTACTGAATTATCGGGGTTTCACCTCACTCATACATCCTTAACCCTTTGTTCTCCGTGCCCTCAGTATCAGCGCCAACAGGCAGTGCCCAACATATGTATATGTATGTCTCTCTCTGTGTGTGTGTATACATACATACATATATATATATATATATATATATATATATATATATATATATATACAGACATGCATATATATAAAATTTCATACAATAGGAATTGTTCTACTATTTAGTAGAAGTAAATATGCAGAAAGGCTCTGCTGTTTTTGCACTGTTTTTGCTTATTGAGGTCTCAGTTCCTAGCACCATGAGCCTCTTAATTATTCACGTCTAAATTCTGTGGTTATCATGACTCCCCCCTATTGCACTAGTCAGTCACTGAGTCCCATCATTTTTGCTTCCTGATGGCACTCACTCTGGTTTTCTTTGTTTTTCCCTTGTCAGTGTCTAGTGGAGCTCAAGTCACTTGCTACCCAGACCCTGGCCCTTCACAGTGAGTTTCAAAACTTGAACACCAATTTCACCAGGGTGTTTATTAGAAACTCAGGGTTGGATGGCTGCCAGCCCTCAGGACAGCTCAGCGCACAGGAGATTGTCATCGTGTTATAACTCAAGGACTCTGAGGGGGCCATGTAGGCTGCTGTCTCACACTTCTCTCATCTGTGTCCTTCCTGTCAACATCCTCTATACACCTTTCTTCAGATCTGATTATGCCATTCTTCTGCCGGAAAGTCACACACGTTATGATCTACTGAACAGAACCACAGAACAGGTCCGATACTGTCCGACTATAGTGTCAGGCAGCCCCAAGATACAGTTTGAGTTTTCTATGTCAAACATAGCTTCTATGTCAAGGTAGAAAAGGTTTTTAGTAAATTCTAGCTGACCCCCATCCCTACATGTTATCTCATATTTTCACATTTAAACAAAGATGCTCCATAACTTGCACTTTGCCTCTTAGAGTGTGTAGCAGAGTTTTATAGCATCATTTGGAAGTTAATTGTCCATCCATGGATGTCTGCTCAAGTTGGAGCAGGTCTCCAGGCATTGCCATCCATCCATAGCTGGATCCCCATGGGTCCAAACTGCCTCTAATTTTACTGTTTTTGCTGTGTCGATGTATGGTACTGATTTGTGATAATCCAAAAGCCATTTCAGCTTTCTCCTTTTCAATAAATATATAAAGCAATGTGGGGAACATACAAAGACGTCATAGGTCTTGGTAGCTATGTGGAATGCTGCGGGGATCCCCAGGGCCTGTGTGGTCCAGACACCCCTATAGCTGGCATCCTTCAGCTTATATGGCTGGGTTCTTAAGGCTTATTTTCTTCTTTCAGTTCTTTTTTTAGTTACTTTTATTTGCATTGTGTATTAGTGTGAGTTGTGTATGTGTGTGGCGCATGTGTGAGTGTACATGTATGTGCATATGGAAGCCATACATCCATGTCTGCTGTCTTCCTTGATGGCTCTTCCCTGTCTTTCACTGAGGTATGGCTTCAGCCACGTCAGTCGTCTTGCTGGCCAGCTTGCCCCAGAAATTCCTGATTTTGGCTCCCAGAGCACTGAGGTTATAAGTGACTGTCACACCTGCTGGGCATGTACATGGATGCTGGGGATCTGAACTCAGGTCCTCCCATTGCATGGTAATCACTTTAACCACTACACCATCTCCATGGCTACCTTATCTCGCTTCTTATAACACCCCAACTTGGCATGATGCATTATCAAATAGCACACAATTTCTGCTGTTGTCAAAGTGAGGTAAGCCTCTCTGAAAACATTTGCATATTTTCTCTTTTCTTGATCAGTGACAAGTTCTTTGAACACAAACAGTTACAGTCCTTTGGTAGCGTAGCCCACACTTCCCATCCAGGAATGAGCTATTCAGTAACAATTTGAGTTTTGATAACCTAAAGTAACATGGCATTCTGATTTTAGTTCTGAATATGAGGTGATTTATTATTTGAAATGTTATGGGAATTATCAATACTTTAATATTATGAATTTTTTATAAATTCATGCTAATGAATAAGCTCTCCAAAGACATCAAGGTGTTATATGCAAGAAAACTGTACAAAGAAAGGAAAAAGAGCCTCTGTTGTTGATTGGTTGATTTTTTGTTTAGTGACACATTGCTGTAGGCTCAAAGTGATGGAAAGAATGTGTAAGTCAGTCACAATTATTGTTTACATATGAATACAATTATAGATGGCCCCTGCCTTTTTAATACCTATGATGGTACAAAATAATATATATTTAGAAGAAGCCACATGTCAGATTTTGAATTTTTATCTTTTCCTGAGCTATTATCATATGCTGCAAATGTCTTGCTTGGTGCTGGATTGTGGCAGGTGGCTTTGTTCAGGGTTCAAGAACAGATACTCTACTATACTGCTGAGCTATTTTGTTCTATAGATTGGGTATACTAGATGAATTTTTGATTGGTAATATTTTCAATTTGTGGTGGGTTAACTGGGACATATTTACCATCATTAAAAGTTAAGGAACATCTGAATTATTCATCTATCTTTCATTGCAAATGCCCAGAATTGTAAATGTATCCACATCTACTATATAATCTGTTTCTCTCAGCATCCACACACTTTCTACTAGAAAAATAGTCATGGATCTTTTAAAAATGATATGCGGTCACCTGACTGAAGCTTCAAAATCAAGAAAAGGGGAAAAACCTTATCTAACTGACACAATCACCTTAGCAAAAAAAACTTCAAACAGTTAGGCTGTTGCTATATTTTCAATGTTTGAGAACACAATGAAAATACCAGTTATGCCTACATCGAGATAGCACATGGTCAGGGCAATCAAAGGGTGAATGAGTGTTAAGTATAAGATTTCTGAGGTAGCTGACAAGTGTAAGTGGGCTGGTTTTCCCTCATTTCCTCAGAATAAGATTTGATACTAGATTCTATGAGTGTGCAAGTTGAGTTCCTACGTGAGATTCGCTCTTTGGCTGAGATGCTTTCTAGTGGTCAGGTATTAAAGGCAATCATGAAATCTCCAGGAATCTGGAACTTTCTTCTCTTTGTACTCTGGTTCTGTTGTCGATCAGAATATGATGGTGATTATAAGTTAGGAAAAAAACTGTACTATTTGTATCATTTGGCTAACAGCTCTGATAAAAAACTAGGCGCATTCTTTATCTTCTAGGGGTCCCTATTGTGTGTATAGGTTAAGAGGAAAGCGTGCCTTCTACAAAATCCCTATCCAGGAACTTCTTTTAAGTGAAGTTCCCATACCTCAGCTTACCAAAGGTCTCCTGGATTCCATTCTGGAGACATAGTGCTTTCCAACAGTGTGTAACAGGACAGAGTTGCCATGTGCTGGGAGAAGAAC
This sequence comes from Zapus hudsonius, assembly GCA_004024765.1. NCBI lineage: Eukaryota > Metazoa > Chordata > Mammalia > Rodentia > Dipodidae > Zapus > Zapus hudsonius. The sequence continues at coordinate 2,173 of PVHP010026464.1, read as the reverse complement.
CCTGAACTACAGAGGCCTGGAGTATGGCCAGGTGTGATGTATGAAGGAGTTACTCCTGAAGGGTCTAGCTGGTAATGAGACTGAAGAAGATGAGAACTGCATGATAAAAGTAGACTTGAAACAGTTCCCTATCAAGGCGAGAGATCTTCTATTCTGTAGCACAAGAGTCCATGGAAACAGACAAACTTCTTCATTGAGCTGTGGTGGGTTTGTGAAGAGGGAATCCCTTTCATGTTCTCATTTCCAAAATACAGCCTTCTTCTATTCCTGAGGGCTAACTGGAAATTATGAATGGAGAGAGGGAAACGTGCCAAAAAACATTTTCCCTTCCTTCCTATTTCAGGTCAGTCTCCCCTGCTGCAGTCCAGTATTTGCAGTGGTCAGATTTCCACAGAACATAACCAAGACTGGAAACAGAGCTTCCTAGTACGTTGGCCTCCTTCGTTTTATTGGATATGCACAATGTTTAAGGCAAAGACAAGTAAGGTGTTCTTCCCCTAGGCTGTGGCAGAGTTTATGGGATGACACTTTAAACATATTGCTATTGGAGAAAAGTGTACACAGCTGAGCAGAAGGAGAAGGAAGACACAAGCCTGTGAACCTGAGCTGTATGGATATTTTGGTTGTTCTGAGGCTACTGACTCTACAGCTGGTAATATCTTCAGTTAAACTCTTTCTCCAAACTTTTTATTGTATGTCTCTGAGCTCTACCATGGGACTTTCAGCTATGCATTTCCTAGGGTTTACCTAGAGATGGTGGCATCAAGTAGTTGACAGGGGCTCTGGCTCATGGGATGCCAGCTTGGCACAGCATGTGTGCCTATGATCAGGTAGGTCATTTATCCTTGGTCTGATTGTTGCAATAATAGATGTGGTTCAGGGAGAATGACAGATATGGAAAGTCACCTTTGATCCATCACCACATACAGATGACATCATAGGGGTCCTGAGTACTTCAGTCTGTAGAGACTCTATGTCCCCTCCGAAAGGTCACCCCGTGCTGGCAATGTTCTCTGACATTGCTAAGTATGGGTTTCTTGTAGAAGTAGACCTCCGCCTTCTTTAGAGAAAACACTGTGAGATTTCCAGGATGAAAGGTGAGTTTGGTGGCTTCTCACTACAACGTGCTGTTCCTGTTCATGTGGAGCACCTTGGCCTTGGTGTTCTAGCCAGACAAGGACACAGCATTCAGATTATAGATCACTTACTGTTGTAGTCAGCCACACGTTGCTAGGATGAATCTCCAAACCAGGCACAATTTTGGGGAGGAAAGTATTTATTGAAACTAACAGATCCAGGGGAAGTTAAGGAAAAAGGCTGGCCCCCTTTCACAGATCCAAGCAGAGACAGAGACAGAAGCCCACCACCAGCTCCTCAAGCAAGCACACTCCAAACTAGCAAAAAGAGGAACTCCAGGCTTGAGCTCAGACTGCTTTTTGCATATGTATAGCTAGAATTCCAGACCCACTCCAGAAACACCTTAGGGCTGAATCCTAGGATCTGGCCAAGGTGACACACCTCCTCCAGCCAGAACTGGCTGGAGACAATTTACAATTATAATAAACTTTGAATCTATTGTGGGACATTATTCAAACTACCACACTTACCTACTCCTAGTCACAATATGAGGTCACCTCTTCAGATTACTGCATCATGGGAATGCTACTGAAGCTTAGGAAGAGAGGGAATCCTGGGCAACAGAGAGAAAGAGAGAGAGAGAGAGAGAGAACACGGGCTTCATACCATGCTTAGGTTGGAGAGAGTAATATTCTGGGAACTACTCTCATAACTTCAGAAAGGAGAAAGGGGTTTAGAATGAGGCAGGGAATTGGTTAAAGAACCTAGAATTGGTCCTTATACATTCCTTTGGACCTTGAGACAGTGGCCATTCATCTCCGATGTAAGACCAGTGGGTCAACCTCCCCAAGCATCGCTCTCATACTTGTGGTTAACGATGGCAATGAGCTAGGAGCTTGTTGCGGTCAGCTTTCTAGTTGCTGCACAGAAAGAACCCAAACAAAAGCGGCTTGTGGAGGAATGGGTTTATTTGGCTTACGGACTCGAAGGGAGACTCCATTCTGGCAGGGAAAACGATGGCATGAGCAGAGGGCTGGACATCACCTCTGCCACAGCACTGCAAACAGCGGCAGGAAGGTGTGCCAAATACTGGCAA
>PVHP010026463.1:0-24755 GCA_004024765.1 Zapus hudsonius | reverse complement strand
CTGCTGGTCCACCTGGAACACGGCGCTGGCAGACAGAAGCTGGAGCATGGGCGATAGCATGGAGACGCCCACTGGGAACCCAGTGTCATGCATGGTGAGTCTAAGTGTCACCACCAGGCTCCCAGCCCGCAGGGACACTATCTTCAGCCTCAGCTTCCCTTGTCGGGACAGGTCAGAAACAGGCGGTGGGAGGGAGCCTTCCACCTGGCCAGGAGGAGGACACAGCTGCTCAGAGGATCCAAAGAGGTACCCTCCCAGCTCGTGAGACCCACCCCCTCTCTCTGGGACTGCTAGGAAAACCACAGCACCCACTCCAAGCAAGCCCCCAGACATCTGAGTCAGGTGGAAAGACCACCTGGAAGTGTGTGTGAAAGGCGTTTGTGCATGTGCGTGAGAGACCAAGATTATTGGCTTGATTGACCACCAAGGAATGGTCTCCATGACTACTTAGAGCTGCTCTCTTCTTTTGAGAGAGAGACAGCAGCCTCGGCCTCACCTCTTGCCACTCATCCCATGAGCACTGGGATGAACTTTAGGGAAAAGAGCTCTCTAGGGGCTGGGGAGATGGCTCAGTGGGCAGAGTGGGCAAGGTTCAGTCCCCAGAACCCACCAAAAAAAATTAGCACAGGGGCTGAAGATATGGCTCAGTGGATAAAGGCACTTGTTTGCAAAGCCTGGGTTCCATTCCCCAGCACCCACGTCAAACCAGACACACAAAGTGGCACATGTGTCTGGAGTTCATTTGCAGTGGCCCTGGTGTGCCCCCTCTCTCTCATTCTCAAATAAATAAAAATAAATATTTTTAAAAGTTTGGCATCCCAGAGCTGAGAGGACATCAGAGACAGGAAAATCATGGGGGCTCACTGGTCAGCCATCTAACTGGAAACTAACATGAACTCCAGGTTCGGTGAGAGACCACGGATCAAGGAAGTGAGACAGAAGAGTGACACCTGATGTCATTCTCTGGCTTCCACATACATGCAAATCTATGCACACACACACACACACACACACACACACAAACACACACACTACACACTGAGAAAAAAGAGAGAAAGTAAAGGAAGAGAGTGAATTCTCTGAGGACTGTCAGCTAGATTGTGTTACACAGTGAGTTCCAGGCTATACACACACACAGATATAGATATAGATATAGATATAGATATAGATATAGATATAGATATAGATATAGATATAGATATAGATATAGATATAGATATAGATATAGATATAGATATAGATATAGATATAGATATAGATATAGATATAGATATAGATATAGATATAGATATAGATATAGAAATATAGATATAGATATCCCCAGATGTCAGGAGCTATTCTCCCAGAATCTCTGGCATTTCTACACATCCTATGAATAGAAGCTCTCAAGGTCCTTTTGTTTTAGGCTCTTTCCAAGGTGACCTTGAGACCTAGGGCTGCTCCCTCCAGCATGTGGCATTAGAAGCATGAAGTTCCTTCTGGTGAGACACAGCTGAGACACAGACCTTGTCATGGGATCCCCACCTGTACTCTTGAGTGGGAATGGGAAGGGGAACCGCTCTCCATGATTCTGGGACCTCCCGCACTGTTGGGAGTGATGGGTCCTCAGCCTCTGACTAGCACCTTGTGTCTGTGACACTGTGAAAGGCTAGCTTGTCATCTGTCAGAAGGGTTAAATCCCAGATCTTTGAAACACTGGGATGCTGATGAAGTTGCCTTTTTCTCCAACCCAGAACCTGTGGGTAGATAGTAGTCAGCCTGGGAGCCAGCCAGTCCCCATTAGCCTCAGGAATGATGGCTGAGGGGATGCTGGCAGATCCTGTGTCGAGGAAGCATCCCCACACAGGAAGGTGAGTCGCCACAGAGGCTCCTACCAAGTAGCTAGAGGATCAAGTGGTGTAGGCCATGCGATCAGGCACAGACTTGAACGTAGACGGGGTGCCCAGGAAAGGGGCTGTGGATGGGTGTGAACATAGCTTGACTTCCTGACCAGACAGGAGCCAGGTGTGCTGCTGCTGCTGGGGTGTGTGTGTGGCGTGCGTGCGTGCGTGTGTGTGTATGTGTGTGTGTATCTGTATGTATGGATATGGATGTCTGTGTACGTCTATGTGTGACTGTGTGTATATGTCTCTGTGTGTGAATGTGTATCTGTGTGTGTATTTCTCTCTGTGTGTATATGTATGTATGGATATAGATATCTTGTATGTCTTTGTGTGTGTATGGATATCTGTATATGTCTCTGTGTGTGTGTGTGAGAGAGAGAGAGAGAGGTGTGTGTGTGTGTGTGTGTGTGTGTGTGTGTGTGTGTGTGTGTGTGTGAGAGAGAGAGAGAGAGGTGTGTGTGTGTGTGTGTGTGTGTGTGTGAGAGAGAGAGAGAGAGAGAGAGAGAGAGAGAGAGAGAGAGAGAGAGGTCCTCCCTCAGAGGACCAGAGGCCACCTGCTGGCCAGCACCAGTGTTACCTCGCGCAGCAGCTGTCTGGAGAAGTTCCCGAACTCCACACTGCTGCAGTTGAGAAGTGGTGTTGTCAGGTTCCAGTTCATGATCCGCACTGTGACTTCAAAAACCTGGGCCTCTGAGACAGAAGTGGCACACATCAACTGAAACCCCAAGATCAGAAGTCACAAGCTGGGGTCAAGGTGTGTCTTGGTGGTAGAGTACTAGCCTGGCAAGTACAAGTCTGGAGATTCTATCCCTGGCAACACACACACACACACACACACACACACACACACACACACACACACACACACACACACCAGATCATGTGCTTCTTCAGGTTTCCTGTCAAGCCAATTCTTTGACGAAGACTTTAAACTTGAACTGAGATATGAGTTTTCCCTTACTTCCTACATTGAGCTGTTGATCAGAAAGACTTACGAGGGTCCCCAAAATAAGACAGACTTCTGTCAAAGCACTTGATTACCCACCCGAGGTAAAAGATAAGAACCTATTGCTGAAGACACCGCAGGCAGCTGCCACACAAGAGACCCTGCTGAATTCTGGAAGAAGCCAGTCCCCAGATGGTTAGCTCGTACAGTGTTAAAGCACAACATGAGCTGCCAGGGGAAGTTGACCCACCATGTTGGGAGAGAGCAGGGGACACCATTATGCAACAGCAACCGAGATGTACACACCTATACCATAGTGGCACTCAACCTAGGCAGGTGATCAAGGGCTCTCTGATTGGCTAAGACAGTGTGTTAGCTGGCCTGTGAGTCACAGGACCTCACTACACAGCCGCGTTGGTGGGAGTAACTGTGGCACAAGGGCTGAAGGTCTGAGGTGTCCCTGCCATCCTCGGTCACATGGCTCTTTTTGCCTCCCTCTATCTGATGGTTTCTATGCGCTTCACACTATGGAAGGATGGTCCCCACAGAGCCTGTAGGTCCACACTTTAGACATCAGAGTGAGTCTCAGACCAGAGACACGGATGGGAAGCAAGGGAGCCTGGGAAGAACCTTGTGACACTTCACGGATCTTGAGACACTCAGAGTGTTAAAGGACACCTGGGAGGGGTGGAAAGAGTGTAAGAGCCATGGTGGGGGAGAACTCCCAGATACATCTCTCCCCTCAGTAACAACATACAAAGGGGGTTGGAACCGGGTTGACTCCTAGGCTATCCATAACCTCCTACCCCATGGACTGATCCAGACTGCCCACGGAGGAGGATACCCAGCTGATTGGGGACAGGGAGGAGGGAAATTGGGGAAAGGGGGATATCAACTCATTATTTGTTCATTCAATGTATCTAATTATGAATAATAATAATAATAATAAAGGCCACCTGGGTGCTGGGAGAACCATGTGACACACTGGGATAGAAAAGCCCACTTGTCCCTTACCTGTCTTGACGATCAGCAAGGCAAAGGTGTTGGTCCCACACCCCTGGTAGCTGGTCCTCACCCCATACAGCGTTCCGGTCTCCAGACCAGCCACAGCCAGGCCCAGGCCCTGCGTCCAGATACTCCTGAGCAGCTCCTCGCCTCTGTACACTTGAACGTGGAAAGTGTGGTTCTGGGTGGAATTTAAACTCCAAGACACGTAAAAACTGCTGCTGGTGACATTGAGGGCTATGAAGTCACGGATTGGAGGGCAAGCTAGGGAAGCACCGAGAAAGAAAGGTGTGAGGACCTCAGAGAGGGTTGTGTGTCTTAAGTGGTAACAGCCTGGACTTCACTCAGTCCCCTGCTTATCCATGAAGGTGACCAACGGAGAATGACACTTGCTCTTCTCACAACGATCCACCAATGGGGTGTTGGTTCAAAAGAGTTATCAAAGAATGTGTGCACATGGTGGTGCACACCTCTAATCCTAGCACTAAGGACATGGGGACAGGAGGATCCGGAGTTCAAGGTCACCCTCCACTACATGGCAAGTTCAAGACCAGCTTAAGAAACATAAGACACTATTTCAAAACCCTAGAAAAAACTCAAAGAGATATCAACCCTGTCCTTCTAGAACATTCTGAACAAGTTTAGAGGGTAGTTCAGGATCACATCAGGAGATGGGAGTGTTTGAAATGAAGAGAAGGCAAAAGGAAGTCTGAGGTTGAAGTCTAAGTTCCTTCATGGCTTTGCCAACTACAGACAGGCCTGGGTGGCTTTGTTTGTGATTCGGAATTCATTCTCTGGGGACCTTGGCAGTCATCTCAGGGAAAGGCTGTCACAGCATCTGTGCACACAGCCTTGACACACATTCCCAGGTGTAGTCAGGACAACTCACTCACACTCCATCACCTGCCCAAGGACTCCATCTTTCGAGTCCACAGCCCCATTGGGAAGCCAGCCTCAGGGTTTGGCCTGGGTTTCCTTCACACCTAATTTAGACTTTTCTAATGAAACCTTGAGCTTTAGGGGACAAATGTCCAAAGAACTAAACAACTATGCTGGAATTCAAATGGACGTAAAGCTCTATTTTGGGTGAGAATAAAAGAAGCTGGCTCGCCAGCAGCCATCTGGCAGTAGGAATTACATAAAAAAGTAGGTGGCCTTGAGGAGAGGTGCCAACATTTTTTTCATCAGAATTTCAGTTCTATTTTAAAGAAAACCACACACACAATTAGGACATTTTCTTAAAGAACTCTTTTGCTAAAACCATAGTAAAGAAAAATTTCATACTGTTTTTCCAAAACCCTATATGTTAGAACTTACAGGATGTATGCGTTCTAGTACTGTGAAAAAAAGATCATCTTTCCAAAATGTATAAATGCTTCCTTAGTAAAGAACGAACACTGGGGGCTAGAGAGATGGCTTAGGGGTTAAGGCCTTTGCCTGCAAAGAGCAGAAAGACCCAAGTTCAATTCCCCAGGACCCACGTAAAGCCAGATGCACAAGGTAGCACATGTGTCTGGAGTTCGTTTGCAGTGGCTAGAAGCCCTGGTGTGCCCATTCTCTCTCTCTATCTGCCTTTCTCTCTCTCTCTCTCTCTCTCTCTCTCTCTCTCTCTCTCTCTCTCTCTCTATCTGCCTTTCTCTCTCTCTCTCTTTCTCTCTCTCTCTCATAAATAAATCAATAAATAAAATATTTTTAAAAAGAACAGAACACCAGTACAGACCATTTCTTTTTCTGCCTTGGCTGCTAAGAGCCTCAGAATCGAGTTTAGTGCTCAATCCGAGTTCTCCAGCATAGCCTTCCATCTTCCCCACACCAGCATTGTGCTGCTTGTTGTAACGCCAGCACCCTGTGAACGTGGGCTTCCTCACAGAACCCTGGCAGGCCCACGTTGACGGAGGTGGGTTTAGATTACAGGAAGCCCAGGCACCTGGAGCATCAGCTGACAGAAACAGCGGTGTCCATCCAGATCCCCACCACACCCTCCTTACACAGCAGGGTTGGGGAGCCTCCGCTAGTGTCCTCACTGGATGGCCCAGGGGTCACAGGTATACAATACATGTGACTATAGTTGTTCACACTTGGTGATGTCTTTCTCTGCAGCAGGGAAGTATTCCAGCTGAGGGGCAGCCCATGGCTAGGGTCTGACTGATACTGTGGGTCTCACCCCCACCAGCTCCCCTGAAAATTAAAAGCCACCCTAGCCTTCTAACCACCACACTGTGAGCCTTACGTGCAGGTGCTTCAAGCAAGAAGTGAGGGAGGGAAGGAAGGGTGGAGGACGGGAAAAAGGGAGTGAGGGAGAGAAGGAGGGGGTCAGGGGAAAAGGGGGGAGGAGGAGGACAGGGGTGTCACACTGCCTCTCAGACACTTCTGCTGACAGTGCTGGCTGCTCTGCTTCCTCAGTCAAGGCCGACAGCACCAAGCACGTCAGGATCCACATGGAGGGAGGACAGGAGTGTGGTGACATGGTGCCGGCCTGAAGGAAAGCAGGGCTGAGAGCCCCTGGCAGCCAGAGAACAGCATGCTGCCCCCAAGGGGCCGTGAGCCTGTCTCCTCATTGTCACTTGGAAATCACATTTGACACTTGGCAGTTGGTGGCAGGCCACTTTAAAGGGTTCTCTGGGGCCTGGGGGGGGGGGGAATAACTCAGGCAGTAATATGCTTGCCTTGCAAGCATGAGGACCTGAGTTCAAGCCACAGAACTCACATAAGATATGGGGCCTGGTGGTGCATGCTGGTCAAACCAGCTCTAGAAAGGAGGACACTGGTGGATGACTGGGGCTCACTGGACAGCCAGTATCACCTAAGTTAGGCCAATAAACTTCCTCAACAAAAGGTGAATGTCACCTGAACAATGACATATGAGGTTGGCCTCTGGCCTCTGGCATCCACAGATATGCACACCTACATTCAGGCCTTTAATCCCAGCACTCGGGAGGCAGAGGTAGGAGGATTTCCATGAGTTTGAGGCCTCTCTGAGAATACAGAGTGAGATTTGGGTCAGCCTGGGCTAGAGCAAGACCCTACCTCAAAAAAGAATAACATCAACAACAACAAAAAAATCCTTTCCAATTCAAAGAGGAGCTCCCAACGAGGACAACGCTAAGGCAGGGTGTTTGCACGTTCCTTCTCACTGAGGAGTTCTCAGCGGCCCACATTCAACCACACTTGACCCAAGGCAGTGGCCGTGGCTCAGGGTTGACTGAGTATCTGCTCTGCATTCAATGTTGCCATGGACACTCAGAAAACAATGACTATTCCCACCAGAGCCAGACAGGCACATGGAAAGTATCCAGATCAACACAGCCTGCATCACAGCAGTCACAGAAACAGAACTGTGGAGAGACTCCCTACCTGCTGCAGGCCATGATATGCCCCCCACACTCATGTGACATGCACGTCACACGCCACCCAAGCTGTGATGGATGGTTAGCTCCTTTCATCTGCATTCTGGGTGCCAGCTGTCACCCCAGTGTGTCCTTGCCACAATCCCAGCTCAGAGGCCCTTCTACCATCCCCACTTCATAGAACACAAAACTGAGGCCCCAAAGGTCAAGTCCCAATGACAAAGGTGCCTGACTACTAATGACAAAGTCCCCTTGCTTTGCTACAGCCGGGAGGAGGCTAGATAATGACCTCAAAGAATTCCCAAGGCTCTTATTTGGAAAAGGGGTCTTTGCAAAAGCAATCAAAAGGGTCTTCATAAGAAAGTGGCAGGAGAGTTGGAGTTAAGACACGCACACACACATGCACACGCACGCACACGGAGGGCTAGTGATGCAGCCACCAGCCAAGGAGTGCTGGCAGCCACCAGACGTAGAAAAGGCAAGAAGTCCATGTTGTCCTTAAGAGCTCCAGAGGGAACCCAGCTCCACCACCTCATTCCCTGTGCTGTTTTAGTCTTATGGCCTCTAGAATCATGAAAGCAGATACTTCTAGTTTAAGCCACACAGTTTATGGGGCTTTGTCAAAGCAGCGGCATGACACTCGCCCATGGATGGGTTTCCAAGGCCTCTGTCCCTGGCTGGGGAGTGCGACTTGTGGGAGAATTTGTGTTGCAGTGAACCCCTGGTGGGAGCACTTTATAACCAGTCTGCTCTGTAAGACATGCCTGAGCTAATTGTAATCAAGAACTTGCTATCTCCTTGGTTTAGCCCCCAGCACTTCTTCTGGGATCCTTCAGTACCTGAGATGCCCTCCGCTGGTCACTCTGCAGCTTTTTAGAGTACTTTTGGTGGTTTGAATGTAACTTGTGCCCCAGAGCCTCATACCTTTGCAATAAAGCCTCATACCTAGATACCTAGTCCCCAGCTGATGGAGTCTTTGGGAGGCAGAGCCTTGCTGGAGGAGGTGTGTCACTGGGGGGGGGCAGGCATTGACGTGTTATAGCCCAGCCCCACCTGCTGAGCTTGATGAATTCACGCTCCACTTCCTCCCTGCTGCAGTAGCAATGTGACACCTGTCTGTCTGCTCCTGTCACACTTCCCCACCATGATGAGACTTCTTCCTTGAAACTGTAAGCCAAAATACACTCTCTCCTCCTGTAAGCTGCTTCTGGTCAGGTGTTTTGTCCAACAACAAGAAGGTAACTGCTACAAAAAATAATACTTAATTCCTAAGGTTGGGCATGACCCTCAGGCAACAACAGTCAGACTGTCTGAGGTCGAAGCACCAGAGCCCTTGCTCCTTGGATCTCCACCTTAGGTCTGGGAACAGAAACCCAGGACCTGACAAGTCATTTTGGTGAAGAACATTGGCTTCCCCATAGCTATAGATCTCAACTCTTGTCGCTTCCAGACACCACCTTGTCTGTGATCTCTGACCCTATTCCACTTGTCCCTTGACCCCACCATCTTGTCACTTGAGCCTTGTGATAGAGAAACCTTAACTACGGATTCAATCCAAGAGTCTTAGCATTCAAATCAGACGGGCTGAGGCCGAGAGCCCTGGCTCAGGAGAACTCAACCTGCTACCTCCTACCAGCCAACACTGACTGCTTCTGTATCTGACACCCTGTCCCACCAGGCCACAGGTCCTGGAGACTTCTTAGACTTCTTACAGCTGAGACTGTAGATCAGATTAGGAGGATCCAGACCTTCCTCAAAGGAGATCACGTTCCTGGAACAGCCAGGGCAAACCACGTATCTGGCTGCCCCATGTGTCATAAATGGAGTGACTAATTTCACACGAAAAGTATTCAAATCTGCGCTGTATTTTCCAAGGATTTGTACCGCAAAGGCAGTCCAGCTCTTTGCTCATCAGTGTTAGCTTATAAATTTAAAACACATGTGGTTTCCCATAGCAATATGCAATCAAATTTGGCTCTGAATCGCCAGTCTGGAAACACTGCACAAGCTGATTCTGCCCTGTGAGACGCACAGCCAGGGCCGTGTAACCTTCCCTGTCTGTGTGTCTTTGGACCTGACATGGAAGGCTCCTGGCGGCTCATTGTGCCCAGAGCATGTCCCCATGTGGCTTCCAGCACTGCTACCTGCAGACAGAGCTTGGCATCACATTAGACCGCTGTGTGCCGACCTGTCCTCCCACTGCAGGGACAGGAGCCTCAGCCTGGAGTCCACAGACCAGGGAGCCCACACAGACCTTCCCAGTACATTGGTGGGTGAGGGAGGCATGCAATTCTGATCAGACCCTCAAGGCCATGTACTGCCCAGGGAGAGGATGGATTTGCAGGCAGAGTTGGGACTTCTGGTTACCTATCATCCTTTTTAACACTTGGAGAGTCTAGGAACACTACTACTCCAACTTGCTTGCAGTTCATTGAAATGCAGTTCACTTTGCACAACAATACACAGTCAGTGAGGGACTACACTTGGATGGCTGTGTCCCAGAGCCTAGGGGATAACAGTCTAGATCTGTGTGATGGCTAATTCTGGTTGTCAACCTGACAGAATTTAGAATCACCATGGAAACAAGTCTCTTGGCATGCCGGGACAGGGAAGATAGCTTGCCAGGGTAAAAAAAAAATTTTTTTTAAAAAGCACTTGCTTGTAAAACCTAATGGCCTGGTTTTGATTCCCCAGTACCCACAGATGCACCAAGTGGTGTATGTTCTGGAGTTTGTTTGCAGTGGCAAGAAGCCATTGTGGTTTTTATTTCTCTCTGTCATAAATTTTTTGTTGTTGTTTTTTTGAGGTAGGGTCTTGTTCTAGGCCAGGCTGACCTGGAGTTCACTGTGTAGTGTCAGGCTAGCCTCAAACTCACAGCAATTCTCCCATCTCAGCTTCCTTAAAGGTTCATAAGTAATTTTTTTCCTTTATAAAAAAATTTTTAATTTGCAAGCAGAGAAAGGGGGAGGCAGAGAGAGAGATACTGGGCACACCAGGGCTTCTAGCCATGGCACACAAACTCCAGATGCATGCTCCACTTTGTGCATCTGGCTTAACATGGGTACTTGGGAATTGAACCCAAGTTGTTGGGCTTCGCAAGCAGGCGCCTTAGCTGCTGAGCTATCTCTCCAGCTCCTCATTAATAATTTTTGAAAAGCATACATTGCAACAACAGGCATGCAATGTGGCCTCTCCTCACAATATCTGGCTGGCTGTACTCGCCCTTCCTGCCATGTGAACTGGCACAATGCCATGAGAAGAGATGAGTGACGGAGGCACTATGTGGAGCTGAAGGCTACTACGTCAGGGGACCAGCACAGTGGTATGGCGACAGTCGGTCTGATAACAGAGCTGGCTACCAGTTCACTAGCAGGCTAGGAATGTATACAGCACAATGCACAGGACCGAGACGGCTCACATCCCGGGCGGGAAAGGAGCTGGATGAGGCAAGAATGCACTGCACTACTCAGAACAGCTTGGAATTTTAAACTTAGAAGCTGTTTATTTTTGAAATTTTTCCATTTAATATTTTCTGACCATGATGGATCATAACAAATGCCAGAAAATAAAAGCAGGGAGAAGGGGGACCACTCTCCAGTGATTTCTTACCACAAGCGTCCGGGTGGCAGAAGTGAATCATATGTCCCCAGCCCTGAGGACAGCCTGGGTCCTCACATCCTCCCCAGCCAGAATACAGTCAGCTCTTTCTTCTCAGTGTCCCTGTCCCTGGGAGTGCCCACTATCAAGTCACCTACACAAAACCAAGACAGTCCCAGCTCATCCCTGGGTTTGCAATATAAATATTTCTTTCTTTTATTTTAAATATTTTATTTATTTGCAAGCAGAGAGATACAGACAAAGAGAAAGAGAGAGGCATATGGGTGCACCAGGGCCTCTAGCCACTGCAAACTTGAGATGTATGTATGCACCATTTGGTGCATCTGGCTTACGTGGGTACTAGGGAATTGAACCCAGGTCCTTAGGCACTGGAGGCAAGCACCTTAACCACTGAGCCATCTCTCCAGCCCTCTTAGGCCTCTTTCACTCTCCAGTGTCTCAAGAAATGTGCCCATTCTCCAGGGGGATTCTGAGAGCGAGGCTCTGGCCTGCTCAAGGTGTTTCTGTGGACAGCACCAAGCACAGGAGGTGCTGACCAAGTATCTGCTTTCAGCACATGAGTGGAGACTGGCCAACCAGGAGAGCTGGCTCGGCTGCAAGAACCAAGTGGCCACTCTGGGCCCTTGTCGGGAATCTCTGTGGACTATGGGCCATCTGGCCTTGAAAAGACTTCTTTGTTATTCTCACTCTACCTGAGAGCCCCAGTGTTGCCCTTACCTGTTTGGCTTGGCTCCTGGGGAGACGAGGTGGGAAGCTTGCGGGTAGATGAGGTGGATGGCTCCTGGGGAGATGAGGTGGGCATCTTGTGGGCAGATGAGGTGGGTGGATCCTGGGGAGACGAGGTGGGTGGCTTTTGGGGGCAGACACACCGGTAGGAGCCCTCCACATTCAGACACAGCTCCCCTCTGGAGCAAGCGTGGAGTTCACCGTGCAAGCATTCGTTTGCATCTAAGGAAAGAGAGGCCAGTGAGAGCACATCGCAGCCACCTCCTGGATCTCAATCTACTCTGTACACATCCTCCCAGCTGCCTGGTTCAGGCAGGGCCCAAGTGTGCACCTGAGCAGTTTACTACCCCCCAGGGCAGCTGCTGTCACCTGAGCGGGAGGCTTTGGGGCCTGGCTGAGTCTCTGCAGTTATGGAATGACAGACCTGAGAATAAATCAGGGGAGTGGACAGCTTCCTGTGCTCAGAAAGAAGCTGGAGCAGTCCCTGACATTCTCAGCCAGCTCTGCCTTCTAGGTGAGCTCAACATCCTCCCATGGAATGTTCCAGAGCACCTGCTTTGGACAAAGCCACTCTACCCTGGATGAAAAGAGGCAAAGCTAAGCTAAGCTACTTAATAAATAAGTGCATCTAAGTTCTAGCAGGAATCAGCTCACAGGTCACCCCCAACATACCAATCGTTTCTTCTGGCAAAAAAAAAAAGTGCAATTATTCATTCTTTACCAATTTTTAAACTTATGTTAATGGTATTTTTCTACTTACTATAGATAAGATTTATTGAGACATCCATTTGCAGCATTGCACCCACATTATGACAGCACCCAATCTAGACCTAAACTTCAGTTCCTCCAACATCCCCAGAGCACCCAGTCAGAGCCCACATCCCATACCAGGTCTCAGCCTTGAGTACTAACCCCACATGTTGGCCTCAGGTGTGTTCCTGTCCCGCTGGCTGAAGGACAGTGTCAAAACAGGCAAGGTGAGTGTTAATTGTTAGCTCTGCAACAACTCAGCTCAGGTTGTGAGAAGCTTTATGGATCTCAAAGAAGGGAAGAAGCCCAGTCCCTGAGCTTTCACTGGCTCTGCCCTGGGCAGGATTGCCACCAGAAATGAGTCTACAGCCTGAAGTCATGTGCCCAGAGTCAAGTTGCACCTGCCTCTGGTTTAATGGGGAGGGGAGAGGAGGGGAGGGCTCACTTCAGAGCTTTGCTAACAGACCTCCATGGAGGCTATATGGTGCCTGTGCCCCTCATGACCATGCTGCCCCCTTTTGGGAAAAAAAAAAGACAGAAAAAACTGTAGGTAAGTTCTTCCAGAAATAAGGCCACCTCCATGAGCTCTATGAAGTACAAGTTCAGCCAGGTGCAATACTCCTGAATGAGCCTGGTAGGCATGAGGAGGAGGGCAGGGTGGAGAGAAGAGGGAAGCTAGGAGCCCAAGACCTGAAGAAGCAAGAGGGAGCTATTCGTTCATTCTCTGTGGTTTGCAGTGTAGGCTGAATGGACAGGTAATAGGGCTGCTCTGGGGGAGGGATGGGAGTGGAGGAGATTAGGGGGAGGGGAGGTGTTGTGATGGAGCAAAACAACTTCTCAAATTCTACACTTGGAACTTGAGTTGAAACTTGGTTTGGAGGTCTGGGGAGGAGGCTCAATTGGTAGAACACTTGCCTAGCATGAGCAGAATCCCCTGCTCAATTCCCAGTGTGGTGGTAGACACCAGGTATCCCAGCCCTGAGGAGGCAGAGGCAGGAGGACCAACCTCAGCTACATAGCAAGTTCAAGGCCAGCCTGAACTACATGAAAACCTAAGAAAGAAAAAAAGAAGAGAGAGAAAGGAAGGAAAGAAGAAAGGAAGGGAGGGAAGGGAGGGAAGGAAAGGCAGGAAGGAAGAGGGGAAAGGAAGGGAAGGAAAAGAAACAAAGTTTATGAGTTCGAGATTAGCTAAACCACCACCCCCTGCAGGAGGAAAGCACTTGAACCAGTGATCTCCCACCCCTGAACTTAACCTTTTTGAGTGTGTGCTTAAGACTGGATCGGACCTCAGAGTCAGCTAGCAGTGTCCCTAGAGAGCACCCACCTTGCACCTGGATGCTGATCACTTCATAGATGCGTTCCACCATGTTGTCCAGCATGGCAGAGACATTGGCCACAGGCACCAGCTGAGGCAGACCCAGCAGCAGCCATGATACTGTGGTGAACTTGTCCTCGCCGCCGGCTGAGTTCAAGTAGTGGACAGTAGGGTCCAAGGGCTGCAAGGCACTGGAGACCTGGGAAACCAGAGTCAGAGCATCAGACCATGGAAGGGCACCGCCCTCTCTAGACCCATGACGGCAGATGCCTGGGAAGCTGTCCTTCAGAGGAAGGATGGTGTGAAAAGGCCCAGGGGGCAGCTGTCCACAAACCACAGAGCCTGGACATCCTGGACTCAACTCCAAGTCCAAGAAGAAACAGGCCTACTGACCTTCCAGCCCCAGAGCCATCCCTGCTAAGCCCCTGAGACCCTCACACTGCAGCAACTTCTGGACCTGAGGATCCACTCCTGCAGGTGACCAGGCCTCCTGCAGCTGAGGACAGAGAGGAGGACTAGGGCTAAGGAGTGGCCATCAGAAGCAATGGGTTCATGTTGTCACATCTGATTCTTTTTGAAATTCAATCACTCATTGGTCACTTCATATGATTCTTCCCATTTCAACCAAATATCTCTACATCTCAACCTTAAGGAAACCAGGGAAATTGGCACTGTATAGCTCAGCTAGTTTCCAAAGCAGGTTTGTAAACAAACCCGGACTCTGTGGGACCAGAGGCTCGAGCCCCTCCCAGAAAACAGCAGGTAACTCAGAAGGCAGGCCCCAGATCTACCCACCTCCATGGGACCCCCTTAGTGGGCAGCAAGAACCCAGGAGCCAGCACCTGCTGCAGCCAGGAGCCTGCCTGGGCCCTTGTTCTCTTGGGAGGTAACCACAGGATTAGAAGCAACGGAAGGTGGATGACGACAGCATCTCGGGACCCACTTGCATCAGGAACCATGTTAAGCTCTTCACAGAGATTATTTAAATGCAGCTGCTGTTGCAGGCTATTGATGTTAAGCTCACAGTGGCCAAGACAAGGAGAGTGTGCCCCATCTAATGCAAGCCAGCCCAGCTGGCTGGTCTAGAGACCAAAGATGGATCCCATACTGGGCTTGGCACCCAGGCACCCATGGGACACACCCATGGGGTCTGAAGTGAAGAATGAAAACTTGCTGTCCTTTTGCACAATTCACGGACACTCGCTCATTTCGAGACATGCCAGCAGAGCCCACTGGAGCCCTCCTAATGCAGCTCCCGCCCACAGTTCTATGAGAACAGGCCACCACCTAGGGGAACGCACCATGGGGAGGTGACACCCATCACACTGAGATTCCCAAGACTCAGACAAGCTTGGCATGGAGTGACATCCTGGTTTGAAAGAGCTGTGTTGTGTGAGAAAGTGTGGCTACTTCAAGGGGGGTCTCAGCCAGAGTGGCTCTGCCCCAGAGGTCAGTGGCACTATGGGAAGGCACATTTGGTTGGCACAATGGGGGGTACTGCCGTGTGAAGAGGGGTATTAGTGGAGCTCCGTCTGTTCTGGCTGCGGCAGGATCCAGGACAGAGCAGGATTCTACTTAGTGAGAGTAAAGACTTCAGGAACTAGGGACTGAGGGTTCAAGGCCAACCCCGTAGGGCCACTTTTTATCAGCAGACATCCCAAGAAGAGATACCCCATGCCTCCACACCATGCCAGGTACAGTATGTGCCAGGACCCATCAATCAATGCACTGATATCAGCATCCAAATGTATGACACCTACAGCTCTCAAAGGTTATCTTATGTAGCAGGATGAACTTGAACTCACTATGGAGCTCAGGATAACTTTGAACTCCTGATCCTCCTGCCTCTGCCTCTGAAGGGCCAGGATGATAGGTAAGGCTATTTTTTAAAATTAAAATTCCAGTTTGGTCACGATCATTCAGGACACTCTGGGATGTCACCACTTTCTGACCCTGCTTTCTGCTCTTCTCCTACTCCCCCTCCCCAAGAGCCATCCCTGGGAGACGTGTGCTCATCAGAACCGTCACTCACCAAAGAGTAGAGGAGACGGGTATGGTTCCGGAGCCCTGGGTCTTCACGCTGCAGGTCCTCGAAGTCCATTTTCACCAGCACGGTGACATTGTACTGACTCATAGGGTTCCTCTCACCCGCATCTAGAGGGCAGATGCTAATGAGTTGTGACCGGGCACAGCACAGGGCAAGGTCACCAGAAGTCACAGGGGTTGTCAACAGTCCCAGAAGGCAGGAGGCAACCCTTCTACATGTTCCCTGTCCCTCAGCACTAAACACCTGCAGGAAGTTCCTGCTGCCTGCCCTGGCTCATCTCCCACCTGGTGGATGTGAAGACAGTGGTCCCACCTGTGATGGGTCAAAGGCCTGGGAGCCAGAGTCCCTCGAAGAGAAACAAGCTATCCTCATTATAAGGTCACACTACCCTGGTGGATATAATCTGCACCACTCCACCACTGGTCCATTATACTGGTAGCAGAAAATAGTGCATGTAATCGTCTATGTGACGGGTACTAGAACACTGTTTATATAATTTACACCATTCTGTACGGTGTGATAGTGCAGATGAGTACTTGGTACTGTCACTCACTGGGACTCTGTATTAGACTGAGGCTGTAACATACAATGTATGTGAGATTCACGTCTACAGTCTCAGTTACCCCTCAGCATTGGTAAGCATGGCTTCCAGAGCTCCCAGGGGAATACTACAATCGGCATATGACCACAGGCTCACATAAAATAAACCAGGGTTTGCATATAATCATCATGCGTCCTTCCAGACACTCTAAGTCAATGAGAATGCTGCATAAATATTACTGGATTGTTTGAAGAGTAATGACAGAAAAAAATGTCTCTGTAGGTCTGGAGACCAATGCGCACCTACGTGTGGAGAACACCTCAACAATATAACAGTTTTCAAATACTTTGGTCGAATCTATGGATGCAGGGCCCTTGGATATGAAGAGCTAGCTGACAGTTAACAGGATGGTTCACATATAGAATTATATTAAGTGTGCTATAACTTTATCACTATACTCTATGCTAATCAAACAATATAGTATCTGTGAGATATGTGTGTGTACACATATAGAAGCTTTCTATATTTCTGTAGCTCTGAACATTGGCTCCTGGGTGCTGCCCCTAGGAGAGAACTTTCCAGATCAATAGGCACACATGCCAGGCTGCTGGCACTCCAGCTGTGGAGTTCTGAGCTATCTGAAGAGCCACCACATGTTCCCTACGACACTGCTCTGCAAACTCACCTGCAGCTTCTTCTAGGGTGTCCCAGGCCAGAAGAGGATCGGGGCTCTGCCCACCAGGGGCATCTTTCCTCTCCCTCAGCTGTCCGGGCGCTCTAAGTACCGTCTCTGAGGAAGGGTAGACCCTGCCTTTCTCCCAGCTGTGGGCTCCTCAGGGAACCAGGCCTGCTGCCTGAGACCCTACCTGGAGGCTTGGGGACCACACAGCTGTGGCCCCCTGACCAGGGGCAGCACTTCTGAAGTCCAGGGCAGTCGGTGTCCAAGCTGCATGGAGAAGCAAGTGACTCTGGCCCGGCTGTTGGGCAAACTCCAGGTCTCATTGCAAACTCCCTGGACCGATTCAGAGCTGAGGGAAAGTGAGAGTTAATGATGTTGGCATTAAAATCCAGCTAGGATGCTAAACCAGCCCAAGGCCTACCTCCCAGCACCTAGGGACTCTGATGTAATTAGTCAGGGGTACCACTTGGGCTATAGAACATGTTCAAGTTCAGATTCTAATGTGGAATCATATTTTCTTATTAAACTCCATTTTTTTCACTCCATATTGACGCATTTATTATTTATGGATCAAGAGGACCAAGCTTTATGTTGCCTCCCACAAGCCCCCGGTCAGCAAGGTCAGAGCCTCAGAATGAGACAGGGCCAGGTGGGGGGCAGGAAAAGCAGCCCTCCAGAGAGAGTTGCACCTGGGCCCAGGGAAGCTCACAGCCATCCTCGACTCTTGGGCAGGGCAAGGAGAGGACATGTTCATCAGGATGCGGAGGACCCTTTGGGTCTGGTGTGGATGGAAACAGGGGGATCCTCCACAGAGCCCTTTCCTGTGGAGGCTTGGGGGTCTCGTGATGACAGAGACACTCCGTGTCCTCAGACCTGTCCTGTGCCCCTCTCTCCTGTGACTCACAGGTTACTCTGGGCCTAGGATTTTCCAAACTGTCTTTCTAGCTGTGGCCAGTGCCATGACCCACCCCATCCCTCTGCTCCCTCCCCTTCAGGGTCCTGTTTCCTGGAGACACCTTGTGCCTTGCACAGCAGTAAGTCCTACTGAGATCCTGTGTTGACAATCCACAAGAGGGGGACAGAACTGTCCAGCCCTGTCACAGAGAGGCCAGGAGATGGCAGGTGCCCCAGATGTACTTACCAGAGGGGGCGACATCAGAGCAAGAGAAGCCTCAGGTGAGTTGGGAAGCTGTACTGGCCACCCTCCTAACTCCCTCCTCCCTGGGGACACTGTAGGGAAGGATGGCAGCCTTGGGGAGGCCCAGTCTAGCCTCACCTACTGCTGGATGCCAGCACAGAGAGCAGAGCATGGGGCTCAACCCCATCTGCTTGAAGTCTCGGCTGAGGTCAGTCTGTCTGTCTGTGCCCATTCACATGGTGGCATGAACATAGCTCCAGGCAGACATGAGACCAACCTGGACTACAGACAAGCTGTTGTGGTGCGGGGGGGGGGGGGGGGGATGGCTGGAGTCCTAGTGACCAGAACCTCAGCCAGGGGATAGGGGAATCCATGGTGGGCTTTTGTAGAAAATTGCTTTTAGCTCTCTTAGAAAAGACTTTCATTATGACTTTTAGGAGAACTGACCAGGAGTCTGGGGCATGGGCACTTCTCTGAGCATAGAAAGCCAAGTGGAAGGGCAATCTTGAAGGGGCTTCAGTCGGGTATAGTCCTCTTGGGTCTCCAGAACTTTCTGTTAGGAACACATCCCCAGGGTGGCCACTCCGCCAAGGCAAGCTTAGTGCCTAGGATTGCTCTGCTCAGGGCAGCTGGAGCTGGTGTTTTGCTATTGGACTGTTGGAATTCATGGTCAGTAACATTCTCCTTTCCAAGATGGCTTGTTTTCATTTCCTCAGCATCCAAGTAGCTATGCAAAGTCTGCAAGTCCAGGAGAAAGGTCTGAGCTAAAGTCGCGAGACACGAGAGCTTGAGGCCAGAGCTGAGGAGGGAGTGTGGGATGCCTGAGGAGCCTGGGCACCAAGAATGAGAAGGCAACTCACCTCCCACTGTGAATACCAAGGTCAGAGTGTAAGGTGGGCCCTTGAGAGAGAAGAAGGCGATGTGGGGAGCAAAGCCCAAATAAAGCAGAGCTACTTGTCATGTTGCAGCCATGTGCACTTAGTGACGTAAAATGCTGGGATTAGGGGAAGCTAAGCCTCATGACCTTTATCCACTCTAAATTACAAAGTTTACTGACCTAAGAAGGAAATGTAGACCATCTAGAAAGATCGGCTCCTGGGGCTGAGGAGACGCTAGGCAGGTAAGAGCACTTGCTGTGTAAGCATAAGGACCTGTAACCCCAGTCCTGGGGTGGAGGGTGGGGGTTGGGGGAGAGAGGAGGCAGAGATGAGAAACTCACTAGAGTTTGCTAGTCAGTCAATCTGAAGATGGGGAGGAAGGGGCGGGGCAGCAGCTCCAGGTTCAGCGAGAGACACCGTCCCAAGGAAATCTTGCAGGGATGTGACAGAGGGGGACACCTATGTGTTCATCTGGCCTCCATATACAAGCTCAAAGGCTGTGTCTGTCTGCGCATGCGCATACGCACACACTCCACCTGGATCCCCAGAGTGGTTGCCTAAACAATAGCACTGTTTTGGAATCCAAGTTCATCTCGACTTGGATGCTGCTCGGAATCCCCCATCCTCCCTGGGGCCAGTGACTAAACCTTAGGCCCCGAGGGACCAGTCAGTCAACTTGGTAGGAGGTCAAATCTCTTCTGCTCTACCTCAAGGCAAACAACGAGACAACTGCCCGGAACCTAGCAACCCAGCTAGGCCCTGCTTGGCCAGACCATAGCAGAGGTTTCTGTGTGGGCCTCAGTCTTCAAGGCTGTCCAGAGCTATGGAATCCACAGGCTGGCAAAGCTATCCCTCAGGCCTCCTTTGCACTATCTCGGCTTCTCAGCCTGGCCATCACAGGAGGGCTTTAGCATGAGGGGCGAGAGATTGGGGGGGGGGGTTCCTTGTCCAGTAGATCCTCGCCTTGTACAAGAAGGGAGTTTGCCATGACACTGTCCCAGAGAGAGAGAAAGAGAGAGAGAGAGACAGAGAGAGAGAGACAGAGACAGAGACAGAGAGAGAGAGACAGAGAGAGCTATGCAGAACAGGGTGCCACTGGACTTGGGCTCCACCTCCCAGAATGTATGCTGGGAATGTCATCCAACTAGGGCTCAGCAGGGTCTGAACTGTGAGATGTTCATCTTACATGGCATTATTTGTCACTAGACAACTGGATGTTAAGTGGCAAGATTGCTTAATCCACTGATACATCCATATGAGGTAATGCCCCGAGGCCATTAAATCATGCCCTGAAATAATATTTATTGACACGAAGGACATTCTGGGAAATTGCTAAGTGGTGAAAGAATGCAACCAAAAGCCCCGACCAGGCAACCAGCCTCTTGTGCAATGTAGGCCCTGAATAAGGAGTCGAGGGAGACGTTAGTTAGCAGGGGTTGTTGGAGGGTGACAGGCTGTAATTCCCTCTGCTCTTCTCTTTGCATCCAATTGCTTGGCTCGTGGGTTGTTCACTTTTGTAATTGTGCTTTTTTAATTTAAATAAACGAATGTGTGATTTATCACTGCATTCCAAGCCTGAGGCTCATGGAGTTGGAAGAAACTGTGACATTGGAAGTCACAACATGTGTGCCTGTGAATCAATGATTTCTGTTTTCTGATGGCTGCTTGCTGAGAGGGAGGGGGAGGCAGAAGGGGCTGCGCTGTGGACTGGGGACAAGATGCTAGAGGCATGGCACCCACACTTGGGCCACCTAGCTGGCCCTGACCCAGAGGAGTGTCTTCAGCTTTGTCTCTGTTCCTCCCCGATGCCTGCAGGCCCAGCTCTGACCTGGCCACACACCAGGATGACCTGACCAACACTCTCCGTGGCCAGAGCAGCCAGCCTGCCTGAATGCTGCTGCTCTGAACCAGCGAGCATGAAGCTCACTTTGGATCAACAGTGTGGGAAGGCTGTGCTACCCACGCTCATGGAATCAAAGCTGCCTTGAATGCAGCTTTGAGCCACCAAGGGGATGTCCCTGAGCACAGAGCTGGGAAGACACAGATGCTCACTATCGGCCCTCAAAGAGGGGGGAATCCCAGTAGCTTGCAGGGTGTGCTTGCACTGAGCCTAGCACTGGCAGGGACCTCTTTAAGGGGAACTCCAGCATCCTCAGTGCACTGAAATGTCCTTAAGACTACCCTCACCAGGGCCGCCAGCCTCAAATGGCTCAGAGGCCCCTATGGCAAGGAGCAACTGGGCAGCCATGTAAAAAACAGGTATGTCGGTGCATGCTTATAATCCCAGCACTGGGGAGGCAGAGACAGATGATGACCTCAGCTCTCTCAGTGAGCTCCAAACTCCATGAGGAACTTTGTCTCCAAAATTAAGGTAGAGGGGCTGGGAAGATGGATGCACGGTTAGGAGTACCTGAGACCACCTGGGTTTGACTCCCCAGGACCCATGTAAAAAGCTAAGGGTGACTATGCGTGTTGTAACCTCAGTCTTGGGAGATTGGGGGTGAGGCAGAGGCCAGAGAATCATTGGGGTTCACTGACCAAGAATAGCAGCCCCAGGTTGAAGGAAGTATGCGGATGAACCATAGAGAAGGGCACCCACGGTGCGCCTCTGGCCTCTGCATGCGCGTGTACATACGTATGTATAGCACGTGCATCTGCACACACGTGCATACACCACACATACACACATGCAAAAAAAATCAGGTGGAAAGGAGGAGTTGTCAAAACTGCTCTGCAGAGAACAGCCAACTGGCCTCCACATACATGTACATACACACATGTGCCCCCCCACACCTACATGAATAAAAAGGGAATCTGTATGCACATGTTATTAGTCACTTAGCATGTACACACTGTCAATGGTTTGTTCTGAGTTAAACTGTCCCCTAGCTCGGATGCCCCTGGAGGAGTCCAGGGGTGACACCAACAGACACTACCCAGAATCCATATCTCAAGAGGAGCCTGAGCCCAGACATCCAGAGCAGGAGGGGAGAGGGCAGCCAGGGATGATAATGAGAGATCCAGACATTACAAGTTTCAGAAATATGGCTAACCACCTGACCAGAGGGACAAGACGGAGCTCTGGAATGATCTCCTCTGCCTCATCCCTTCTCCCTATACGTCATCTGCTAGCTGGAGTCAGATGACATGTGAAGGCAGGCTTTAGGGCCTTCTCAGATTGCCAGCTCTCTGAATAAAGCACAAACTTAAAAAGGTTCTGGTCCCATCTGCCCAC
Source organism: Zapus hudsonius (assembly GCA_004024765.1). Taxonomy (NCBI): domain Eukaryota; kingdom Metazoa; phylum Chordata; class Mammalia; order Rodentia; family Dipodidae; genus Zapus; species Zapus hudsonius. The sequence continues at coordinate 2,647 of PVHP010026463.1, read as the reverse complement.
TGGCATTTATGGCAATAAACATCATATGGCCTCTGGTATTCCGGTCACAACCTGACTGGGGTCTGACAGCCCAGACCAAGCTGCTTCATCTCAGTCAGATTATGGGCCTCTCATGGTTTGTGTCTCTCCTGTCCTCAAGACATTAACTGAACTCTAACAGCCTCCACCTCTCTTCAGTGAGGTAGGTAAGGTGTGCAGGGTTATTGTGGTTGGTCACAGCTAGAGATAGAAAGAGGTAAGGATCAGCCTTCCCTGGGGTCTCCTGCCCACCCTTCAGCTGTGTGACTTCCTTTGCACTGAGGAAAGCTAAATAGGTAGGAGGGGATGGGCAACCACTGTGAGCCTTTCACCAGATCTCCCTAAGAGCCCACTCCAAACCACAGTGCCATGGTGCCAAGGCCTTCTCAGATACACACTGTCACCTAATGAAACCTACCAGGCCCCAGGCAGGGAGGCCTCAGTTACAGAGTGCAGCTGACCAGGCCTGGGCACCTATGGGCCTGGGGAACAAGGAAGGTCAACAGCAAACAAGTACTGAGACAGGAAGGAACTCCTTGGACCAGCACCTGGAAACATGGCCATGGACAGCCTGTCCCTTCAGTGTCCCTGTAAGGAAACAGTGGGAAATGGACTGGTCACAGCCCTGAGAGCCATGGTGATGTATATTTCCTACTGGTAACAATGATGTCCTTAGACCACTAAACCTGCTAAACTGCCCACATTCTAGAAACAAAATAGTGTAAAGTGTTGGCCATACCATGCTCTGTGACATCCTATTGGGGGACCTGTGGGTGGACACCCTTGGGAGGGCTGAGTGAGCTGAGCCCCTGGTCTGGGATGAGGCAGCTCTATGGTGTGGAGTTTTCACCCACACCGCTCCGTCCTGGGCCACAGGGATAAATCATGTGGAATGGCCCTTGGGGTTCCCCAAGCTAATACCTCCTGCCCTCACATCTCAGGGTGGCTCCAGATGACATTCGGCTGAAACCCTCCCACGTGTCCCGTCCAAGTGGGGAAGGAGGTGGAACCTTCTACTCTACAGCTCATTTCCACCTGGTATTGACTCAGAAGGAGCCAGCGCACCCACGCACACACCTCGGCACACATACACCCGTTCCCTGGAAGAGGTCACTGACACATCCACCTCCTTCAAGGCAGCAGTTGACCCCTGAGATCCAAACCCTACCCAGCTCCGACTGTGGCCCCGGCAGCCACACCAATCACCTGGCCAGCGCATCTTACACGAAGGTACAGAAGAGGCACACAGTGACGGCAGTCAGCCTTCATCTCTGTCACAAATCAGAATTCAGACTTGAGATTTCATCCGAGACAAGTTTTAGAACAGCCTTAAAAGAAAAGGTGACCACCACTACCAGAGACGTTGAGACTCTGGGTCTCAAACTCAGTTGCATGTTAGAATTGCTCAAGGTTTTAAACACCATGCTGCCCAAGCTCTGCCCAGACCAGTTCTGTCACAATCTCCGAGGATGAGACATAGGCATTACCTGGTTAAAGGTACCCAGGAGCCCTCACTGCACAGGCATGTCTGAGGCAGGGAGGTTCTCTGGGCTTTGGTGCCCCCCCAAAAAAAAAACATGCTAGATGTGGTACCTGCTAATGTGGCATGGAGGATGTAGGGTTTTGCTGAGTCTGGCAGGCTTCTGAGACAGTCTCCTTCTGATAAGGAAGTTGAGGCAAAGTCCGAGGGCCCCTGTAAATCTTAGCAATCCTGAGAACTCCAGCCACAGGCAGGACACAGCTCCGATAAGATAAGCAGTTCAAAGCCTAACTTATTCTAATTGCAAATAACAAACCTAAACAATAAGGTTTCATTTCCTCTGCTAACATCACCATTCTATCCATGTATAGAGTCACGTAGCCCCCTCAATTTTTCTATGTAAATTAGGATACTGGCCCCTACCAATCAAACTCATGAGATGCCCACAGATCTTGCTTCCTATGCTTCTACCTCTGACTTTTCCCTATATAAACAACTGTTATCGACCAATAAAATGAGAACTGCCCACTGCCGCATTCTCCCGAGAGTCTCATCTCTCGTTCGGCTCACAGCTATTCCAAGCCTCTGCTCACCCAGCTCCCGTGGGTGAAGGGGGATGCGCGCTGCAACCCCCTAAGTAACCCACGGACCCAGAGCTAGAGAGGCTAAATCTTCTACTGAGCCATAAAATCAGAAATCAGGGGATATTGTGACAACCTCCCTCGTGGCCCTGATTGATGATCAAGGCTGAGAAACAATGTTCTAGAAAGCTCTAATATGTTCAAGATACTGTCTGTTTGCCATCCCAGCGACTCCTCCCTCCAGAGGAAAAGCAGCCAGACCCCGCCCTGCCCCATCACCATGGACTCACACAGGACACAGTAGAGACCAAACTGTTCATAGCCCTTGCAGCAGCCAGTCACATTCCTGGACTCTGGGACCTCCACTGCCAGGTACTGGGTTCGGTACACGGTTTTGGGGCACCGTCTCCATGGGATCCAGCCACCGCAGGACACGTAGGTCACATGGGATGTCTGCACCGCCTGTAGTTTCTGGACACTTCGGGTCACGGGGTAGCTGCACAGCTGGTAGCTCAGCAGGGACAGGCCATTTTCTAAGAGGGAGATCAGTGAGGAAGGTCAGTGAGTC
>PVHP010026462.1:0-24660 GCA_004024765.1 Zapus hudsonius | reverse complement strand
TTCTTCTTCTTCTTCTTCTTCTTCTCCTTCTTCTTTCATTCTCTTTTAAGTCTTTATAACCTCACAAGCCCAATTTCCATATTGGCTTAAATCATTCAGATCCACAAGACCTCTCTACTTCAAAAACCATGTCCTGCCATGAGGCTCAGCAAAGCCAGCAGAGCCTCAAACCAGTCCTGAGAACCCTGCTGAATTGACTTTGTTTTTAAGTCTTATAAACAGTCCTTTCTAGTCTCGTGAACTGGGCATTGCACACTGCCTCTCTGATGCCTCGTACCTCTTCTATTGGATTTTAGTTCCTGATATTCATGGGGACCTCAGCTGGCAATAACCAAGTGTCCCCAATGACTTCTATGAGCCAATCCATCAGATGCCGATTTCCCTTTCATCGCCTCAGATTATGCAGGCTTTGTTCAAGGAGGAAGGAGTAGTTATATTTCTCAATTCCTGTTTCCATGGCATTCAGACTGATCCCATGCCCCACAGCCTCACATATCGGGCTAAGAAAAGCTCTTTCATTTCTTGTTTAAAAGTGTTTTTTCCCCAATTCAAGCAGTTCAGAATCAGAATATTCCCTAATTATCTGTTTCCTGAACTAGGCTACCATTAAGCCTCCCATCTGCACACTGAACCATAGATTTTCCCATCCTTTGCTTTAAAAGCTGGGCTTGAAGTGTATCTCCATTTACTGTTACTTCATTCCCATTCCACACTGTCCGTTCTTCCCACTGGTTTCAAGTTTTGAGATTCCCAGGAAGGACTCTTTAGCACAGATATAACTCTCTCTTTCTTATACCCTGACAGCTGCAAGAAATCCCAATCTAACACCTCTGCTTCATCCTCCCTTTTATCTCCTTTTCCTGCTGAATCACATGTCAGTTCCATGTCTTATAACCCACAGCAGGGGCACCACACGGTGCTACGATAGTGACACTTTCAGTGATTTCAATATATTCTTGTCTATCAGCTGTTTGGAGGGCATCCCCATCCTGACATGGTAGACCCCATTCATCAAAGACTCCCGTATAAAATAGAAGCCAGATCAACAAGGATGTTCTACCATCAGAAGGCTCAACCTCAGAAGCATGCGTTATCATCCACAGCAGTGACCACACAACACCGCTTCAGCCAGAAGCACACAATTCTCACCGTTGAGGGTACCAAGGCCTTAGGAGAAGTGTCCCCATGAATGTTTCACTGCCAGGTGGTTCAGCCACAGTTGCATGTCTACAATGATGGAGGTCATGTGTCTGCTTGCTCTCCCAAACTAATCTTGGGTTGAGTCCTTTTTGGACACCAATTATGTTATGTGACTCTCCTGGGGAGAGTATTTCTGTTCAGCCAAGACAGAAAAGACAATGACAGACCAAATAACTCAACCTAGGTGAACTGATGACCTATTGGATTTCCTGATAGGAGCATGGGTGACTCAGGCAGCTGCATCATGGGAAAATCCACCCCAGCATTGGCAATGACTAGTGGAAGCTGTGTAAGTAGAGTTCCCTGTGTAACTTGCAGGTATACACATCACAGAAGATTCTCTTCCCCCACCCCTCAACCCCCACCAGCAATGACATACTGCTTAGATAACCTCTGGGAAGGGCATCCCGAGCCTGAAAAGTTTTGTGATCATGGCAGGTCCTGCTGCAAACTAACTCCAGATGCATGTGCCACTTAGTGCACTCTGGCTTTATGTGGGTACCGGGGTCTTGAACCAAGGTTGGCAGGCTTTGCAAACAAGTAGTGTTAACTTCTGAGCCATCTCTTCAGCTCCTAGACATATTTTTAATCTGCTGGGTGTGGTAGTTCACACCTTTAATCTCAGCTCTTGGGAGGCAGAGGTAAGAGGATTACTGTGAGTTCAAGGCTAGCCTGGTACTACAGAGTGAGTTCAAGGTCAGTCTGGGATAGAGTGATACCCTACCTTGAAAATTTTTTTTCAACTCAAAATTGGTTGAAACAGTGGATTCAGAAACTGTGGATATAGAAAGATAACAGATTTAAAATTTTACATGCATACATATATTCATACGGCAAAGGTTTATATATTATATATTGAGTTATTAACAATGATTAATAAACTGAAAGAATTCTTACAATGTAATATGAAAGCTATTTCAAATCTACCAGATATTAATTTCTTAAATTTTTCCACTTAATATTTTGAATGACAGTTGCTCATATGTAATTGAGACCATAAAAGTAAAGACACAGATAAGGGAAGCTACTGTAATATTAACATCTTGAATAGTCATGGGGTGGGCATACTGTCACATGAATACAACCAAAGAGTTCTGAGTCAGCAAGACATACAGGGGAATCACCCCCACTAGGAAAGCAGCAAAGGGCAGCTGATTTGAGAGACTAACCAACAAGTAGGTGATGCCATTTATATTGGTAAGTCAGAGTCCACTGTAAGTTAAAGGTAATACATTAGTAATTACTCATATCAAACTGTCAGTTTTTCAAGCCTTGAGTTCTGTTTCAATTTCTTATAAAACTTTTAGGATTATTTTTGTTCATAAAGAAATATAATTTCATACATTCCATTAGTCAGAAAATTTTGCAAACCGACAACTAAAAAAAGGCTTTTATCAAATCAAATATGTAAAATATTCAAAGATCTCTGAACTCATCCAAATGAAAACAATTCAGCTTTTAAAATGAGGAAAAGATCTAAAGAGCTATTTCACCAAAGTAATATGAGTGTCAAAAGATCACTTTCAAGGATGCTTAACATTGTCATTAACAATGTGAAGCCAACAAAGAGATATCACAACATATGTATTAGAATGATTAAATTCCAAGCAACTAACAATATCATTTGGTGAGAATGTGCAGCAATTTTTTTGATGGGAATGAGTCATGATAAAACTGCTTTGAAAGATAATTTGGCCATTTTTTACATGTAAATATATTTCAGCAGTGCTCCTTGGTCTATAATCAACTAAGGTGAAAATGATTCCCTCAAAATTCGCATGCAAATGTTTGTAGCAAATTCACTATGTTTTGGATAATTTTTTCCCATTATTTATAACTTTTGAAAGTTTTTCTTAAATGATCAGGTTTATTTATTTTTTTTAAGGTATTGGCATTATTATCCTAGAATTTAAAGAAGGAAGAATGTTGCTTCATTCAAGTGACTGTAACCTCATCTTTAATGTTGTACTTATTTGGAAAGTCTAGAAAGTAAAGGCAAAATGGAGAAACCTTGATACCCATTAGATTGCTCATGAATTATTTTTTTCTGGATATTCTCCCCCATCATGGCTTTTACAATCTTTCCACCCCTTCTTTTGCAAATTTCCCTGAGTCATGGTAGGTGAGATTTTTTGTTTTGTTTTGTTGTAAGCTTTATTATCCAAAACTGGATACATTAGATGAGCAAATATTGTGTTGGTATTCCCATTTCCCTCCTCCCTGTCCCTAATCCACAGGGTATCCTCCTCAGTGGGCATACTGGATCAATCTATGGGGAAGGGGGTTATGGATAGCACAGGAGGCAGCCTAGTCCCCCCCACTTTGTGTGTTATTGCTGAGGGGGACAATGTCTCTGGATATTCTCCCCCTCAATGACTCTTACATTCTTTCCATCCCCTCTTCCACTCAGTTCCCTGAGTCATGGTGGGTGAGTTTTCAGTCTGATTTATTGTTGAGATCTTAAGGGCCTCTGTACTTCTGCTTTAAATTGTGTTGGAAATCGATGGTATCTGTCTCATTGACTTATCCTGGGTTGACTGCTTGGCTGTGGTTATAGGTTTCTTTCTTATCCCACCACTCTCTCAATGGTATCATTTAGGGTATACACAATAGACCTGGGGTAGCTCCTTAGTGGAGTTGGAATGACCACAGCTCTCTCACTGCCTTCTGAAAAATACAAACAGAATCTCCATTAGAGAGTGAGGTCAGTATAGGTTAAATGAGATATGCATTTCTAATTTGGCAAAATTCTATTGAGATTAGCCTCTCTGTAGTTCTCTGATATTGGGAATTTCTCTTTGGAGCCCAAGTTTTTGTTCCCATAGGATTTTGCCCTGAGTCCCAGTTCTAGTTAAGGGCTCCTTATCACTGAGTGGATTTCTTGGCCAAATTAAAACCTGTTGATTATCCCTCCCAGCTTTTGGTACCTCTATTGCACAGGTGATCACTTCTTGGCTCACTGATCTCTCCCAGAAGGAAGTGTGTTCAGCCTTCTCATGGCAACAGTCTGAATTTTATCTCAGTGGTTTCTGCTTTCTCCAAATATCATTGACCAATTTCCCCTGGCAGCTGACGTAGAGCTTTCCAGCATTGCACTTGCTACCATCTTGGGATTGGTTACCATTCTTCTGGATCTCGCAGGGTCTCTCAGTGTTGTTCGATGACTTTCTGTGATTTCTACAGCAATAGGGTCTTACCTTAGGCCTGGGTGGGTATTCAAGAGCTTTGACAGAACCCTTTCTTGTTTTGGGGATGTCATGGGTCTCTTTGATCAACAGCTCAGTGTGGAAAGGAGCCAATTACTGGGACTGGGTGTTGTGGGTCTGATCAATTTTTCATGGGGTTAGGCTTCCTCCCCTTCTATTCACGGTCCCTCTTACCAGACAATACCAACTTCTTCCTCAAGAGCTTCATGTATGAAAGTAAGGAATTTATGATTTTGATTCATTATTGGTTTAGCTTTTGTATAAGTCCTCCAATTCCCTTCTGCCCCCATTCCTTCCACCTCTTTCACAGTTTCTCATCTCCCCTGACAGGTTTGCTTAGAGATTATGTTTATGCTGGTTAAGACCTGCATATGAGGGAGACTATGTGGCGTTTGACTCTCTGTTCTTTTGTGAATTCACTAAGTATGATCTGCTCTAAGTCAGTCCACTTTTCTCTAAATTTTATTATGTCATTTTTCCTTTACCCTGAGTAGAATTTCATCGTGTAAATGTACCACAGTTTTGATAACCATTAGTCCAGGGATGGGCATTTGGATTGATTCCAATTCTTAGCTATTATGAATTGAATGTCAATAAACATGGTTGAGCAAATGCCTCTGTGCTGAGATGTGACATCTTGAGGGTAGATGCCTAGTAGAGGGACACCTGGGTCCACTGGTCCTCTCTGTCCATTTTGTTCAGGAATCTCCACACTGCTTTCCATAGCGGTTGAACAAGTTTGCAATCCCACCAGCATTGAATGAGGGTTCCTTTGTCCTGCATTCTCGCCAGCAATTATTGTTGTTGGATCTTTTTAAAAAATATTTTATTTATTCATTTTTCAAGCAGATATATATATATATATATATATATATATATATATATATATATATATAGAGAGAGAGAGAGAGAGAGAGAGAGAGAAAGCACCAGGGCCACCATCTTGTGGGTCTGGCTTATGTGGGTCCTGGGGAATTGAACCCGGGTCCTTAGGCACTGGAGGCAAGTGCCTTAACTGCTGAGCCATCTCTCCAGCCCTGTTGTTAGATCTCTTTATGATTGCCATTCTGACTGGAGTAAGATGGACTCTCAATGTCGTTTTAATTTGCATTTCCCTGATGATTAAGGATGATGAACACTTTCTTAAATGAGAATTGGCCATTTGTGTTTCCTCCTCTGCGAATTCTCTGTTGAGATTAATGCCACATTTTGTGAGGAGGCTGTTTGATTTTTTTTTTGAGTTCTTTGTAAGCTCTAGATATTAGACCCCTGTCCGTGTTATAGCTAGCAAAAATCATCTCCCAGTTTGATGGTGGTTTATTGGCTCTGAGTGTAGTATGTTTGTCTGTACAGAAGCTTTTATGCTTGAGGATGTCCCATTGGTTAAGTGCTTATTGAACTGCCTGGACTCCTGGAGGTTTGTCAGGAAGTTTTGCTACCCTTATCTCCTATCTTTTCTTCCAGGGTCACAGGTCTTATGTTGGGGTCCCTGATCCATTTGAAGTTTATTTTTGTGCATGGTGAAAGGACTGGGTCTATTTTCATTTTTTTCACATGTGTTTGTCCAATTTGTCAAGCACCATTTGTTGAAGATTCTATCTTTATGCCAATAAACTTTGTTGGCAGGTAGGTGAGTTTTAAGTCTTTTTTGTTGGTAAGCTCTTAAGAGTCTCTGGATTTCTGCTTTGGACTATGTTAGGCATCCTTCATGTTTAATTCCTTTATCTTTCCAAGATTATTTGACTTGCTGTGGAGGAAGCTCTTTTACTCATTACTCTGCTACCTTCAAGGTTTCATTAGGGCTCTGGATGGTTAGTTAGGTGTTGATAGTCTCCTGCTTCAGGGTCCCCCACCATCTCGGGTCCTGATGGTGAAATTAGGTTGTCCATGGTTTTCATTGCTTTCTGAAAAATATAAACAGTATCTCCAAAGGTAAGTGAGGTTAGTATATAAGGACCTATATTTGGATCCCTGGAACCCACATAAAATCTGGGTGCAGTTGTACATGCCTGAAATCCCAGTACTGGAGCGTCAAAGACAGGCAGATCCCTGGAGCTTGATGGATGCAAGTCTGATGGAACCAGTTAGAAGTTAGCTCCAGATTCTTGAGAGACTCTGTTCCCCAAAATAATGTGGAGGGCAATAAAAGAAGATACCTATCATAGACATCTAGCCCCCCCAACACATACACACAAATACAAATACTCATACACATAGTCGGATGTATACACATAAATAGATACACAAAAATGAAATACAATCCAGTCATAATTTCTAGTTATGTTCACAAAAGACTACACATTTCTTTGTCCTCCAACACTGTAAGCTATGTTTATATATCAGCAAGTTATTTGTACTTTGGGCTATGAAGTGGGACATTTGACAAGGTGGAATATTTGCATATTCTGCAGAAGGGAAGTTGGGGGTATTTGGCCTTGTCTTTTCACGTGTGCCCATGAGACCAAGCTGGGGACAGCAATGGCTAGAACTTTTGGGTACAGCCTGAGAATGATAAGAACGATGGACTTAGGGTATACAATTTAAGGCACATAATTGTTAGCTTCAGGCATCACTGAAAATAAATTTCCCAAATGGCGATCAAAAGTTAGTATAACTGAAAGGGGGACAACTATTAGTGTGTCCTGGGCTATCCATGGCCATTGGTGCCTATTTGTATATATTTATGATTACATTGAAGAGATTTATTAAAAATATCTTCTGTAGGAATTCAATTTTGTCCTTCTGTGTTGTTTGGGAGTAGGTTGACTTGAGCATGTGACTCGAAAAAAATAAAGAAGTAAAACAAATGAATGTCGAATTGGACTATTTTATATAAATATTGAATATTTATATGCTTTAATTGAAGCAAAATGACATTTCTTATTTTGCTGATTTCAATTGAACTAAATAAATTGGCAAAGCTTCAAAAAATATCGCCAGGATGACTATTACTTGTGGCAATGCAAAATGCAATGATCACATACTCTACTGTCTATGATATTAACATGGCTTGCTTCATAATGTCATTAGGAAAAATGGAAATCCAATTTTAAAGAGTTTGGTCAACCTATATTCAAGGTTTATATAGTGAAATTAAGAATTGAATCTTCCCTCTAAGGTTGCTTCTAACTCCTTTCAGTACAGCTAAAGGTGTTTAGGAGATTGAGGTCGTGAACTCCCCAGGAAGTCTCTGAAGGATGTGAGAGGATAAATTGCTTCCCTTTCCTGCTGGCTCCAAAGTACTCCTGTGTCTTAGCTCTGGAAATGCATATGGAAACAATTGTTCCTGGAATATTTCCGTTCTCTCCAGGCAGGCTATGGACTCTGCATGTGCCATGGCTAGCCAGGCTGCTTAGCACAGAGGTCAGAGGTCAGCTCAGCCAGCTCTGAATGTACAATGCTTGACTCCAGCCCTTGCTCTGCAAAGAAAAGAAGCAAGCACATGCATTCTTGAACTCCATTAGTTTAATATATCATCAGATCCAACACTTCATTTTTCCTAAGAAACGGGTAAGGGAAATTATATTTACTGAAATTGCTAGTTAGGTGATGAAAGCGACAAGATTAGAACCCGGCTGTCCAGCTCCAGTTCTGGGCTGCTCGCTCTCCTTCCCTCTGCTATGCCTTGCAGTCCACCAGCAACGCAGGCCTTCAAAGTTAGAAAGGCAAGTCATGACAGATGTCCATCCCATCCATCCCACCAGGCTCCTCTGTGAAAGAGGCAGACCCAATCTATATGAATTGGATATTGATGACCCATGTGATTATTCTTTCTGTGTATTCTGGCCATGGTTTCTCAGTGCAGCACATAGATTTATTTTTGTAGGTGGCATTATTTCAAATGTGATATTTTTAGAAAATGCATGAGCAATATAATGGGTATAAAGGCTGCTCCATTTTGCCTTTACTTTGTAGGCTTTCCAGAGAATGCAGAACACAGTGCTATATGGCACAGACCAGCAAGACAAGAAGTGCTCATCTGTGCAATAGTGGTGCTCAACATGTGTGGGGGGGTTATCAACATCTGGTTAATTGGCTAAGAGATCTCCTCATTGGCAAGGAACCCTTAATTGGTACTGGGATCCAAGGCAACTTCATATGGAGACATAGAACCTGATCTCCAAGGAGAAGTCCCCACTACATAGGCCTACAGAAAGGCCACACCCATTAAAATCTCACCAAATTAATGTTTGTCCCATTTAACCAATACTAACCAAGTATTTTGCACCAAGAAGTTTCCTGACTGAGCCATCTTCCCAGCCTTACAGTTTTTTCTTAAACTAAGTATGTGACACACACACACACACACACACACACACACACACACACACACAAACACACACACACACAGAGTGGGTTTTGTTTCTTCCACTGAAGATTGAAAGTGGAGTAACTTGTGACATACCTGATACAAGAAGGAACATTTTCATCATGTATAAGATAGATATTTAGAAGCTACAACACTAACAGGGTGAAATCATCTTTAAGTGGCTTTGATAAGTTGCTGAATTCCCATAAAAATCACTCTTGAGAAATTATTTGGAAAGTACCATGAGTTTTGTAATAAGCAACAGTGCCATTAGGAAAAGGATATGACAAGTAGAATACCATAAAACTAACAACTGCACAGCTGTAAAATCCAGCGCATGGGATACTCTGTTCTATTGCTTGGTACACAGTAAACCTCTTCTTCCAAAGGGTTTCTGGCCCAAATCCCAAGGTGCACGGCATCTTGGATAGCTTTTGTCAGTCTCTGGGTAATGATTCTCTGAGGAGGCTGCAGGGCTGATCCTAAGCTCCTCTCAGCCCCTGGGGTTTAGACAAGAGGCATAACCAGGTGTAGCATTCGACAGCCTGCAATAAAGAAAAACTCAAGTCTTTTAATATATTTTAAACAGGATGTTACTTCCCGACATTGAGCATGTCATGTACCTCAAGAGCTCCACTGTTCTCTGCTGAAAGCTCCCTTCCGAAGAAGACCGCTAAGGAAAAGATAATAGGGCCTGACAGCTACAGAATGGGATCACCTTGAGTTACCAGATGTCTCAAGGGTTTTTTTTTTTTAAGTCTTGATTCCTTCCGAGATCAGAATCACATCTGACCTGGATTATACATATGAGAGCAGCAATGACCTGATTGTCTCAGAGTAGTTCTCAAAAGAATTGATACTTACAACCATTGGAGATCTGGGCCTTATAAAAATGAAAATCAAAAAGTAATGGTACAAGATAACATTCATTGACAGAGGGTTACAGGTCAAATTTGTTGTTATTTGTATGAGATATACTCCTGACCATTTCATCAGTTCCTCCAAGAATATGTGCATTTTGGCCCTTGAATATGATTTTTGAATCAACCTCTCAACCTCTCAACCTCAACCTCTCTCTCTCTCTCTCTCTCTCTCTCTCTCTCTCTCTCTCTCTCTCTCTCACACACACACACACACACACACACTCCTACACACAGGCCTGATGAATTTGTTAAAAAATTATGTCAAACTACTTTTCTAAAGAAATCCAGAACCATAGGTTTTTTGTGAACTAAGCCCACTGAATGGTCATGCTGTGCTATTAAAGACCTTCTAAATTATTGTTGTATTGAATTCATTTATAATTATGTTTCATCTATTGAAAAAGAAAAAAATCAATGTATTCATTAATGTACCAGCTTGCAAATACCTCAATGCAACCGATTATGCAAAACTATTACAATAATTTTAAAACATACATTTGGCCAAAAGTGAACCTGTGTCTGGGTTTTATTTAAAATGAAGTGCCATGATTTAAAAAGAAACAATTAGTCGCAATGTTGCCAATGAACTAGTCTCAAAAAGGGAAGCTGCAAAAACTAATTTAAAGCTTCTTTCTTTGTATTTGCCAATTGAAGATGGCTTTATTCTGGGTAGACAATGGTATTAATTTCTTTATTTTTATTCTGTCATATTAATTACTTTATTAGCTCATTTTCATTGGCCAGTCTCAAAAGTAGGCAAAAGCCAAACATCAAAAACACATGAGAAGTCAGGAAGTGCTGGATTAACATATTCAAATTAGATGTCATCAATTATCTGAAACTCTCTCAGGGGGAGTGAAGGGGACAAAGGAGAGGTCTATTGATTTTTTAAATTGATATTGCTTATTTTTAGGAAAACTTTCCCAGGGTGTTCAGGACAGGCTAGCAGAATGGGTGCTCAGTACCAGTTCATAGATTACTACCAGGATAAGGGGTGATTCAAATAGTCAATGCAGGTGATTCAAATAGTCAATGTTGAATTTCTTTCCTACTAGTTTCTCTTAGCCTTTAATCTAGTAGTCTGTTTATGAAACTGCAAGCTCAGCAGAAATCATCCATGGAGCACTTATGAATGGTCATTCCTCACAGCATTGTTTCCTTTTTCATTGATTGTATCTGTCGCTCTCCTGGTGCTGGGTGAGGAGGAAATAAATGAGGGAGCCATGGTCAAAGCCTGCAGCAGAGCTTTTCAGTGGTGCCCATTGTCTTGTCTGTTTGGTTTATCTATCTTTGAAGACAAGTATTGGGTTTGAAGGGGGCTCTGAGTCATGCTAAAGTGTGATAGAAAAAGTGGGAAAATTAAAGGGACATAGAAAGGAAAGGAAGTCCTCACCTTGGAGTCTGGTTGAATCTTCTTCCTAGTTAAGAGTTAGGAATTATTGCAGAATTTTGGAAAAATGCTTTTGTCCATGTCTTTAATTTTGTTCTGTAATTATAAAACCCCATGCCTCTGATCCCCCCACCAAAAGTATTGTAAAAGTTGCCTACATAGAGGCAATATTCCTTTTATATAGAAATATTTCAAATAAGAATGTTAAGGGATGGAGACATGGCTCAGCCAATCACCTTAACCACTGACCCAACTGGGGTTCCATTCCCCAGTGCCCATGTAAAGCCAGATGCATAAAGTGAGGCATGTATCTGGAGTTCATTTGCAGTGGCTGGAGGCCCTGGCCTGCCCGTTCTCTCTGTCTCTTTTTTATCACTTTCTGCTTATAAATAAATTAATTAATTAATAATTAAATATATATGTATATATTTAAATGTTAAAATAGCAACAAACCATGCTTAAGGCCTAAGTAAATATGATCAAATTTAACTTTTCTCTTTTCTAGATGTTAACCTGTAATTTTCCATGAACCATATAAGAAACTCCTATTTATTATACTAAAAGACATGCTTTCATTTCCTTGTGCAACCTTTGTGTGTGAAAAAAGTCCTGTGGAATGTTGGAGTGAGAGATGGTGATGCGCCTGCTAGCAATGAGGGAGAGCCACCATTTCTCTGGCCATGTCCTTTACACTAAGGGAAATTTAACCCTTCTAGTCAACTTTAAAATAGAACATAAGACACAGACACATTTCCATTCTGACATCTACTTCCTCACCTAGTATATACTAACAGAGATATTATGACTTGTAACTCTTTCATATAGAAAGACTCCATGATAATATTTTGTAGAAAAACTTCTCTTCATATATTTGATAAGATTAAACCAAAAGCGCAGCACCAAGGCATTTCATACATGGAAAGGCCAGAGTTAATTCATGACAAAGCATAAACTGAGGATAGCTGGCTCATCTCTCATTTTCATAGTATCTTTCTGTCAAATAGGTTACATATTTCCAATGAATTCACAGAAATTGTATGTTAATTATTGTACCCAATTTGCATAACTTGTTTGGTGATTCTTGGCAAGTTCAAGCTATCTCTGTTTTTGACATTTGTATTGACTCATGTTCACAGGAAATGTACCAACTTTGAAACAGAAGGTGAGGTGTAATAACCAAGGTAAGAGAGGTGGGCATAGGATTTACCACGACGATGACAACTGATTCCAGAGTGCCTTTTCAATTTATCCGTACTGAAACTCCTGGCAGGTAAAAGAACATGAACAAATAGTCACTAAAATAAAATACAAGTCAATGTGATAGCAACTGATTATTGTGGTTGTTATTCAAAACATATTCAGTTCAGTCAATAGGACAAATTACATTAGTTCTTACTTAGGTGTTAGATTCTAATTACATGAGTCCTTATGTATTTGGTCATTTTATGTAGTCCAGGCTGGCCTTGAACTATTATAGAGTCCCATTGGCTTCAAATTCATGATCCACCTGCCTCAGTCTGCTGAGTGCTGGGATTACAAGTGGGCACTGGCACGGCCAGTTTTATGTGTGTTCCTTATTGCTCACTTACTGTTTTAGATTATCTGCCCTACTTCACTTGAGTGGATGGGCCAGCTCCTGACTTTCTACATTTTGTATTTTTTCACCATCATTCCCACCATTACTATTTCAATATTTTTTCATTTTCTTAGTATTATGATAAGAACAAGTTACTATTGGGAATTATATGGTATGCTCTCAAGCTTTTTAGTACTTATTTCTTTAGTATTTATTTATTTATGAGAAAGTATGGTCACCTTAGGGGCTCCTACCACTGCAAACAAACTTCAGACACATGTGCCACTTTGTGTGTCTGGCTTTAGGTGGGTCCTCGGGAATTCTACCAGGGACCATCAGCAAGCACCTGAAGCCACTGAGCCACCTCTCTGGACCTTTACTATTTTAATGCATATCCAGGTAAGTGATTTCTAAAAACATATAAAATAGTCAGAGTATTTCTTTATAAGCAACACCTAGTGAGAGATGTTAAAATCTGAGACTTCTCTTACATTCAGGAAAGTTCCAGAACTAACAAGCCAGCATTGCCACATAATGTAGACTACATAGTGAAATAATGTGATGAATATATCTCTACTAATATTAATACATGAATATGTAAACAAAAGTCCCAGCAAAGTTTTAGGAAGCAAATAGAAATTTCACATAATGGAAAAGGATGGACTCAGTGTACTTGCTTTGTGACATGATGATTGCAGTTATGTTTTTTTCTAATGTGTAAATAAGACATTAAATCCATGAATCTTCCCATTCTATACATGGCCCCTCATGGCAAAGCTCTTGAATACCTGTCCCAGGCCTAAGGTCAGACCCTATTGCTGAAGAAATCACAGAGTGTCAGCAAACAACACCAAGCGATCCTGCTAGATCCAGAATGATAACCAGCTCCCAGGTAGCATGTGTAGCACTGGAAGGTGTTGCATGAGATGTCAGGGGAAATTGGTCAATGATATTTGGACAAAGCAGAGACCACTGATATACAATATAGACAGTTGTCACAAGAATGCTGAATACACGGCTGTATGGAAGAGACCAGCAAGTCAAGAATGCTCATCTGTGCAATAGTGGTGCCAAACCTAGGAGGGTAATCAACAGCTTTATGATTGGCTAAGAGATCAGCTCAGTGACAAGGAACCCTTAACTAGAACTTGGATCCACAGCATAATCCTATGGGGACCAAGATCTTGTGTTTCTGACATTCTCCTGTCCATGCTCTTATGTAAGCAAGAAAAGAGCAGAGCAGACCAGCAAGTTCATTCCCTGTCTGTGGTGCCCCAAAGCCACATCAAACTGAATGATACTCAGATACCACTCAGTCTTTTCAGCCTTCTTCAAATGGCCACTTCTAATTCATTGAGGAAATAATCTCCAGGCTACCACTGTGTCTCCTTAAGTAATATTTTGTTTTTGTATTTAGCCTGCATTCATGTCCACAACATTTTATTTATTCATTTTACTCCTATTGTTGAAGCAGTTTTTCCCCACTGTCTGAAGTCTGCCAGTATGAAATATGCAAACATTAATACTCAGAAGGATAAGGTGTAGGCTATTCATAGCATAAAGGAATTAATGCTGGGATGCTATTCTGAAAAACATTGCTTTCTCTACTTCTTTCATTCTTATATGAACAACATGACATATTGTTTTGTGTGTGTGTGTGTGTGTGTGTGTGTGTGTGTATGTGTGTAGGTGTGTGGTATACGCTATTTCCTATTCATAACCTCTACAACACAGAGAGTTTCTTATACATTATTACACTTTCATTCTTATATGAACAACATGACATATTATTGTTTTGTGTGTCTGTGTGTATGTGTGTAGGTGTGTGGTATAGGCTATTTCCTATTCATAGCCTCTACAACACAGAGAGTTTCTTATACATTATTACAGTAGTTGGTATTGAATATAGACTCAAAAATAAGGCAAATGTTATTCTTGTCTTGCTTTAAACAACAAAGGGTTAAGCTATGCAGAGTTAAACAAAGGTAATGCTTATTTTGAAGTTTAGCATAGATGCAACCCTAACAAAACCCAAAGATCATTTGATGACACTATCATTTTATACTGCAAACCAATTCTTAGGTAGAAAAATAAACCTGAAAAGAAGGACTGGAGAAACAGTTTTGCTAATTGCTTTCTTTGACATTTAAACACTGCCTATCTCTGTTTACCATTACAGCCAGGTAGTGAGCTAAATTTAACTTTTGGAAATATCAAGTTTTCTTTTCAAAACTTCCAATTCTGAAAAAACATATTGGAGAATGGACACAGACTGTGTGAATTAAAACACAAGTGAGTCAGCAGACCTCACATCAAAACACCCACCAGCACCCATGCGAATCTCAAAACCCCCAGCCAATAAACAAGCTTTAGAGGCCTCGGTGGCCTCCAGCAGCTGGGAGAACAGAAGGAGGTGGAAGAAAAATGCTTCCCCTTCCCCATAACCCTGTTCTCCAGTCATTTCCAATGCTGCTCGCCCACTCTGTGAATTTACTAAGAGCCGACATGCATGGAAGGCAGGAGTAAGAATTCCCCAGTGCCTTGCAACTCAGACAGTGATAAAATTAGAGGAATAAGCAGACCTTCAACCAGAGGGAGTGACATTTCACATGTCAGAAAAGTCCTCAGCCAGGTAAAGGTGCCACACTCCCTCTTATATTAGCCTTGATAACAGCCAGCTGGAGCTCAGCTAAATTCACACATCACAGAGTGACAGGCCTGCCTTTGGGCCACCTGGGCTGAGCCTTTCACAGCTGGAAAGAGTGTAAACCAAGAATAAAGTACACCCATGATTCCTAAAACTCCTTTGCTTTTATTCATTTTATCTCCCAGACATGCCCTGTCTCCATAACAGATTATTGGAATAGGCCGTCTAATCACCTCCAGGCAGCCACACAAATCCCAAAGATGTCAGTCTGTGTTTTATTGCCCACATTTCTGCTGGAAATCCTGCCTAGGAAGCAGTATATAAAAATACTCCAAAAATCTTGGTTCTTTTTCTAAAGAGGCAATCGGAAGAGCACTTCTGGGCAGTGAGACTCCAGGAGGATCGTCTGGCCTGCTCTGTTCATTAAGGTCAATTAGCTTTATGCTCAACATCACTCTGGATGCTCATGTGCTCGGGCGGTTCCAGCCCACCGTGGGAAAGGTAGGACAGAAGGTAATCACTTGTATTCACAAGCCCTTTATTTTCCTCTACTGATAGCAAAGGGATTAGCCAAGTGACCCAATTCCACACGCTAGTGCTTCTGGGAAATTAAAAGGAAATGTATTATTTTCCTTCAAGGAAAACAATAAAACACAAGCAAAACATGAGGTTAGAATCTGTCTTTATTTCCAGCTCTATCTGCCTTCAGGGCTGTCTGTGTGTCATGGCTTCCCATGTGACCTTGCCTATTTCACAGGTATTGCTCGGTCAAGGCATTCCAAGGGACAGGACTTCATGACATTTTTTAAACCTTTTGTTTTTACTCCTTGCAACTTCTTAATGGTCCTTTAGCATGTGTCTGCTGCACCCCTGCACGCCTCATGCCGCACCCCTGCTTCTGTCTCTGCCTGTTTCTTATGAATATCTGAGAGCTTCCAGGCTCCAGTCACCTTTGCCCTCTGGCTTAATGCAGCTTATCTAAGTCGGCTGAGGTCAGTTCTTGAAAGTGAGCACATGTGGGTAATTAGAAAAACCTGTTGTGTAGACAGGAAAAGAGCTTTAGGGAAATCTTAAAGGCCTGTCTGCTCTCTGTGTGGACAGAGTGACTGCTATTGTTTCAGCCAGACTTTTCACATCCTCTTTTAAGAGGTAAGACTTTTGTGAGTTTGCAAGAGAATTATTGCTACTAAACGAAGACATAATACTGCTTAAACTCTTTATTTTAACTAGAGACAAGATAACCTAAACTTTCACTCTCTTAGCACCCTTTTATTAAGTTTTACAAAATACCATGTTGCTGTGCAAAGAACAGCGTATGTTTTTGAATTCCAAATTCTATAGGGGCTCAGGTTATAAATGATGCTGAAGTGACTTCATGAGGCCATTGTATTGACTTCCTTTTCAGGACAATAAAGAGTGGTGAGTGTCAACTATACACAAACTACACAATGAAATACTGCTTAGACCTGGCCACAATTAGCTTCCGGGTCCAACAGGGAGGTGGAGGAGCCCATGAGAAAGTGTGGTTCCAGATGAGTGAAAGTTTCCAACTGCACTTTTATCCATGTAATTTAAAATTAATATTAAACAAAGCTTTTCTTGACTACTTATTATGTACCAGAGAGATACAAAAGTCAGTAAAAGATTTAGTGGTGATGGTGGTGGTAATTCAGACATTTAGGGGACATTATTCTCATTGTCCTACGTAGATCAAGAGATATAGGCAAAAGGGAGACCTGGCAAGTTTTTAAGAAGTATAGTAAGAATATCACTGGTGTTGCAGTTAATTAGAAGGCAGGAAGCTGGAAGCTCCTCGGGATCCATTCTGACAGTTCTAGAGAAAGGCAATGAGAAGCAATACTGAGGAAGCAGCCAGAACAAGAGAGAGTTTGCATGCCTTTTTGAAATTAGTGCATAGCCTATGTTTCCTGAGAATAAATGACCAGTCATGCACTTATTATTATTATTGATAAGGATTTTGGCATTTAACAAGTGTGGACTTGATGTATGGTTCTGCCTGCCAAGGAGCTATGTTGTTAATTTATCTCTTTCGGTTTCAATTTCCTCATCTATGAAATATATGCAAGTAATAGTTGTGTAATTTACCAAATCTTGTACTGAAAGTGAAAAACAGAATGGTTGTATAACTGTTTTTCTATCATTGTAAACTCAAAAAAAAGTTCAGTTAAGCTATTGTAAGTTGGGACCATCTGTATATAAAAAGTGTAGCAGAGTTTGGACATTTAGCAAGTTCTCAGAAATGGTGCTACTATCACTCCTGGGGTGGAGCAATTAGGTTTTATATTATCAGCACCTGAGGTGTCCCTCACTCATATTTTGGATATATTTCAAATACCCTACACGGGAAGGAAAGTTTTAAAGAAACAAAAGGTGGTTGGGTTTTGAATAGCTATGCCAAGTCTAAAAATGAGGGTTGAGGCAGTAACTATATTAAACAAATTTATCATACCTATCCTATCTCATTCAAATAAAATCTGGGGCCAGAGAACCTAAATTTATTTTTCTAACCATTAATGCCTCACTGCCTACAGTTTATGAAAGTGTGGTTTGTAGCAGGGGATTAAAAATATTTTCATCACATTGCTAGCAGTAAATCTTTTTGAAAAAATGAACCATATAAATATATAGCCAAGTGAGGTATGATGAGAGTTTGGCCAGCGGTGGAGCACGTATGTGGCTGTTGTACTATATGTTGTACTGTCCACTGATGTTTCAGCCATCTTGGTTTGGGTACTTGTACCCTATGATGGTCACACATTGACAAACATCACCTGAGACCATATCCCATTTATGAAGCGATGCATGTGTGTATAGCTTGACAGAGATATAGCTTGTGCTATTACTCTCTTTATTAAATGTTACCAAAACTTAACATTTCTCAGAACTAGAGAAGTGGCTCAGAGGTTAAAGGCACTTGCTTACAAAGCCTAGTGGCCCAGGATTGATTCTCCAGTGTCCACATAAAACAGATAAGCAAAGTGGTGCATGTGTCTGGAATTCATTTGCAGTGACTAAAGGCCCTGTTGTGCTGTGCCCATATTCTCTCTCTCTCTCTCTCTCTCTCTCTCTCTCTCTCTCTCTCTCTCTCTCTCTCTCTCTCTCTCTCTCTGTCTGTCTCTCTCTGTGTATGTTTCTCTTGCACGCCCTCTCTCAGCTTGCAAATAAATAGAAATACAAAATGCACGTTTTTTTACTTTGGATAAAAATGTAAACAGAGCTGGTTGTGGTGGCGCACTTAGGTAGGATATTACTGAAGAGACAGAGGCAGTAGGACCAGGAGTTTGAGGCCAGCCTAGGCTACATATTTCAATATAAAAATAAAGATTAAAAAGTGAAAAATGTAAATAGAGCAGGGTGTGGTGGCTCATGCCTTTAATTCCAGCACTCCAGAGGCAGAGGTAGGAGGATCACCATGAGTTTGAGGCCAACCTGAAACTACATAGTGAATTCCAGGTCAGCCTGGGCTAGAGTCAGACCCAACATTGCAAAACCAAGAAAAAAAATATATCTTTTTTTTCCTTCAGTTCAATATCTTGTACAATGTTTGGTGAGGCTTAACCCAGGCTCCTGATGGCTCTGACCTAGTCATTTGAACTCTGTGTACTTAGAATTTCTTATTTGTAGATTGGGAATAACGGCATATTTGTTGGGATAATTTGATTAACTATTGATTCAAAAGCAAAGAACATAGCACTTTAAGTCCCTGAAAGTCATATTATTGTTTAATATTGATCAAGTGGACTTTGATTGACTAGTACCTATGTACCAGGCACAGGACGGGAGGAAAACTGATTGAAACAAGACGACAGTGAAGAAGACAGTATGAGGAGGCAAAGAGCAAAGGCAAAAATGGAGACATTATCCAGTGGTCCAGCCAGCTTGCAGAAGTATTAAAGACAGAAAATACCATGTTGTAATAAAGCTATTCAACACTGTGCTTGCCATTTCATATGGAATAAATATTCTTATATTCATGTGTGTAATTGTGGATTAATGAATTGCTGTCGTAAGTACCACACAGGGATTCTGTTTCAGTCACTGTGTGGTCACGAAAAGAAGTGACAGGTTGCAGACCCCTCAATAATACTTCCTGAACAGCTAAGATGAAAAAAATAAATGTAGCCACTGAGATACTCATAGTAATATTTGAAATTAAAAAGTCGCATCAAACAAGTGTGCATTTGTAAAGCACAGATACAACAAGAAAAATCACAACTCTGTTTTGAACCGATATTTTTATTTATTTATATCAATATGTTTTGGAGAGAAAATAACTGACATTTAAACTTCCTTTCTTACTTAGTAATCAGCATCTATGAGCTCCCAGGCCCAGCTATACACCAGTTAAGGGAATTTAAGGTCATATATGAATAACCCAATCGCTTCTTCAAATAAATTGAACATACAGTTAAACATTTTTCTTCATAAATCAATAGAAAACACTACTTCTTAAGTGTATCACTAATTCTTTTCAAATAATTATTAAAAGGCCCTCTTCAAAAATATGTTTATTTTTTAATCATCTCTCTTTCTCTATTATGTCTTGTTTTAAAAATTTCAAAGCCTTTAGAAAGTCCACTTCAACAGTTTTCATGTTATGGGGAATCTAAAGATGAGTTTCAGATTTACTTTTTGATGCAATGAGTTATGTTTTATCCTTCAGGAGATACAGTTTGGAAGGAGACACACTGTAGCTGGATAGAGAAGGAACTTGCTCTGTTGGCAGCAGCTCTGTTTTTATGAACCTTCCTACTGGTAAATCTGAATGCAAGCTCTCTGGAATTGGATGAGAAATAATAACTTCCTTTCTGGCTGCCTGGGCAATGGAGAATGATTTTCCATTTGTGGAAATATCATCTTGGAAATAACTGGCAATGGCAATTTGTCAAGAAAAGAAATCCGTCGCTAAACTTGATAAGACTGGTAGAGAGTGAAGCAGGTACGACCAGATTCGCGGTTATCATTTGACCCCAGGTGTCCCCAGGACTATCAGTCTCCCTCCTCCTTCGTTCTCCCTGCCTCGTCTCATGCTGCACACGCTTGTTGCTGTGTTTCTATATTTAACATGGGGGTTGATCATAGCTTCCAGGACACTTTCCCATGTGTTTTTGATTATCTATTAATCTTGAGGGAACTGATGATGCTGTAACAATAAATAATATCTTCATTCCCTGATAGAGAAAACAGAAACATGATGGTGTGACTTTCCCAAGGTCATGCATCTGAAACAAGGCAAAGCTTGATAGCATTGCTTTCTGAATCACTGTCCTATGGAACATGCTGAGGCTCCTTAGAGGTCAGAAAAAGCACAGTAAGCCATGAGCACATGATAATTTTTCCACTTTCTTATTATGGAAGATATTTAATTGGTTTTGAGCAATTAGTCAGCTCTGTTTAGGGTTCATACCAGTTAGCTATTCCCACAGGCATGTCAATAGTGTGTTGTGGGGCAGGATTCCCAGGGAAGCCCTCTATTGGCAAAGGCTCAGAATTAGAAGGTTACTGAGTTCATCAGACTCTACTGAACAGAACAAGTAAAAGTGACAAGCTCTGGTCCCCAGATTCTGCATTTTCTGGGTAAGTTATAGTCACAGGGGGTGTGGCTACACAGAAACAACCCCTTATCATCTCCCATGTGTTAATAGCTCTGGAAATACACAGATTTCCAAACTATTCTCTCTGGTGTGCAGGAGTTTATAGACTGACAATAAAGGGAGATGTGTGAGAAAATCAACAGAGTGCAAAGCTATGCAAGGAGCGTCCACACAGAAATAAACACCTTAATTTACAAAGTTCAAAAGCATGAGACAACCAACTTTAATTTTGCTGTAACCATATTTGAGCTTTGAAGCCTATATTAACTCATAACAACAGTTAATCAATTCTAGATGACACACCAATTTAGAGTTTTTAAAGTTAATTGATTGTTTACTTAGTGAGATGCTCATTGTGCTTTTACCTCTTTGTCGTAGAATCAGAGAGCAAGGCCCTGCCCTCCATTGCCACACGGTGTTCCATGGGCACACAGTATTACTATGTAATCTTCATTCTAAACACATAGGGCTTTTCTCATTTGCTAATATTAGTGTCTAAACTCATTCAAATACTTGTAAATGTATCACTCATACAAGAATATACAATGTAGTGATCTGTAGGTTAAACAAGAAATAGCTTGCAATGGTAGAATAAACTTGATTTTGCACAAAAAATTAATAATTAAACATTCTTGGAGATAATCCATAGTATCATATATCCATATGCATCATTTCAAAGTGGTTGTCTATGTATTTCTTAAGCTTAAAATGAATATGGAAACATCACTGAAGAGGAAGCTGAGAGAAGCTGACTTATAGCTCATATTTCATCACTAGCCATGAGATGTCACGGTCTTTTCATGGTGCCAGCTGAGCTACCCATATTGGCTTATTGAGAGAGTTAAACTGGAGTAATGTTTCAATCTTGTAGAGCTTAGGAAACTGGGAGCATCCATCATTGGCATTAAGGAGAGATCAGTACATAGAAAAAGAGGGAGAGAGAGATATGAACAGAAGGGTAGAAAGGAGAGAAAGACAGACATAGAAAGAGAAAAAGAGAGGGTAAGGAGAGACAGTAACAGTCTAACATAAATTCATAACCTCCAGGATATCTGAGGATGAGTCATTCATCTAGTTTAGTTGATAGTCATGACTCTATAATACATACTTTGAATTACATATTCCTGGAATGAAGGTATTTAATGGTCAGGATAGGATATATTTCATAGTATACAAAGTAATCATAAATCATTATAATTCTCTTAATGATATATCTTTATTGCTCTTCAATGTTAATGTTATCAAAAATTAAAAATTAAAGGAAAAATTCATTTTTAAATTACTTCATAAGAATCATAGATGCTAACATGTTCCAATTTGAAATACCATTAGTAATATTGTTTCATAATATAGCTTGCCATGCATCATTTCTAATAGATTTATGATGAATAAATGATCTGTTTAGTGAGTGTAAAGACACTGATAAATGGTATTTACTGACAATATCATTGGCTTCTAATTATAGTTATATTTTTGATAATATTTGGAAGCCACAATTAACATTAATTTAAATGGATTGGACTGTGATAAATACCAATTTAATATAATTATCAGCAAATAAAATTTCTAGCTAAATTTTGCATGAAGGCATTGGAAGAGGGATATCTAATCCTTTTGAAACAAGAGAGTTCTCTTCTTATCTCAACTAACACACCTTGTAATCTTATTTTAAAAACCATTAACTTTGGGACTTTTTTGCAAACTTATCTTTGGAGACAGACTATGGGGTCATGTGTTAGTTGTCAGTTACTAAATCACATTGTCGTGTGCCATTTTAGACTGACCACTTGGAACATCTCTAGTGTTTCATTCATTGTGCTACCAGGATCAGCCAAAAATTGAAAGCGTAGACACAAGAGGTGGTACTAGACACCATTCGTACTGAGCAGCTCTTTCAAGGGTAAGAAAAGCCAAGTATATTTTGCCATATCTTCATCATTCTTTTTTTTTGTTGTTGTTGTTGTTTTTGTTTTTCAAGGTATAGTCTCACTCTACTCCTTCTTGCCCAGGCTCACTTGGAATTCACTATGTAGTGTCAGGGTGGCCTGGAACTCATGGCGATCCTCCTTCCTCTGTCTGTGAAGTGCTAGGATTAAAGGCCTGCACCACACTGTAGTCTCAGGCTGGCCTCAGACTCATGGCAATTCTCCCACCTCTGCCTCCAGAGTGCTGGGATTAAAGGCGTGCATCACCACATCTGGCTTTTGCCATATCTTCTTTCAAGAAGAGCCAATCATCAACCAAATCAAGACTATGGGTGGGTGGGAGGTCATTTGTCAGCATCCTCTGGGTGGGAGGTCATTTGTCGGCATACTCTGGGTGGGAGGTCATATAACTGCTACATGCAGGACTTAGCCTTCAAAAATAAAAACTACATCCAAAATGCTTTCTTTTTGCCTCACCCATGGCAAAGGAACAAGGTGTTGGCAAAGCACTTTTCAGGTGCTATGTGGGTTGAGTGAAATACTAACAAGGAGGGAATTTGGAAGTTTCTCTCCTCTGACAATAAAACAAAACCCAACACCCACCCTTGATAAATGTCACTTTGTCTGGCTGTGTGGGCTTGTTTCGGTAACCATGGCATTTGATTTTCTCTTTCCCTTTTTAAACCCACTTTCTCCCCACTTTTGTTCCCCTTGGTTATTTGGACTATTCTGAATCAGGGCCCTCATCACAGCAGCACATATACAGCTGACTAGATAGGTATTTATGACTGTCACAGATCTCTGCTTTAAAAAATATAAGTGTTCTCTGAGTTTTCAGCTAGGAAGGAGCAGCTTACTAACATAACTGACTTTCCCTTGAAAACATATATAAAATTACACAAACTTGCTAAAAGCTAGGGTGATGATATAAATATGGTTGGTGCATCCTCCCCCAAGTATCTGTCCTAATAGAAGTGGGGCACACAGTGTTCTTTCCAAGGTTAGGTCTCAAATAGGCCTGGGCTCCAAAGCTACATGAGTGTCTCTGTCCCTTGAATCTACCTGAAAGCAGAAGTTCATGGCTCCATTAGAAGTTAGAATGTTTTTAAGCAGAGATTGATTAATAAAACCGTAGTAAATCTTCAAGGTGGATTATAACAGCCATAAAGATTCAGTCACAAGGGAGAAGAAGAATATATTGTGGGTACAGGTAATAGTTAACTGAAAAGTTCTTAAGGCTACAAAAGCTGCTACTTCAATGATACAATATTTTTACACAAAGTCTAATAGACAAAGTCTAAGAATTAATTTGCTTTTAGCAAAGAAATATTATCAACTGGTTTTATTTATTGATTGTAAAGGTAGTTTCAATTTAAGAAAATATTAACAAGCTTAAGGTACATTCTAGAAACTAGGTAATAGTATCTAGTCAATTCTACATGTTTTATGATACATAGTATATTATTAAATTATGTTATGCGAAAAATTGACCATCATGAACACTAAATAAAAACATAATTACATTTCACATTTAGATCTATTTTATATAAAAATAATTTATGTTTACTTAAAATACTGTGATAAAATGATATTTGAGGTATCTTTACTTTTTCCTTGTGTTAAACTTTTTTTTTGGCTTAAGCGGGAATTACTCATAATTAAGAAATATCATTTAGTGAGCTGGGGAGATGGCTTATTGGTTAAAGGCACTTGCTGGCCTGACAGCCTGACAGCCTGACAGCCCAGAGTTCAATTCTCCAGTACCAACATAAAGGCACATGCACAAAATGGCACATAAATCTGAAGTTCATTTGTGGTGGCAAAAGTCCCTTGTATACCCATTTTTACTCTCTCTTCTCTCTATCCCTC
>PVHP010026461.1:0-24548 GCA_004024765.1 Zapus hudsonius | reverse complement strand
TCCTGGAAATCCACACGTTGTGATTCTCACATTCACAAAACTTTTAGAACTCTTTGCATATTTTATACCATAGCACTTTTCAATTTCAAGGGCAAATAAAATCACCTAGGATGCTCAGTCCCCTTTTAGAGATTTAAAAAAATATTTATTTATTTGCAAGCAGAGACAGAGAGAGAATGGGTGTACCAGAGCCTCAAGCCACTGTAAACAAACTCCAGATGCATGCACTACTTTGTGCATCTAGCTTTATGTGGGTACTGGGGAATTGAACCTAGGCCATTAGGCTTTGCAGACATTATCTCCATATCTCCAGCCCCTTTTTAGTTTTTTTTTTTTTAGTTTTTTTGAGAGGCTGGAGAGATGGCTCAGCGGTTAAAGGCACTAGCTTGCAAAGCCTGATAGCCCAGGTTCGAGTCCCCAGTACCCACATAAAACCAGATACTCTAAACCGGGTGTGGTGGCGCACACCTTTAATCCCAACACTCAGGAGGCAGAGGTAGGAGGATCGCCGTGAGTTCCAGGCTATCCTGAGACTACATAGTGAATTCCAGATCAGCCTGGGCTAGAGTGAGACCCTGCCTCAAAAAACCAAACCAAACCAAAACAAACAAACAAACAAACAAAAAACCCAGATACTCTGAAAATGCATTTGTTGCATCCACCTTTCATAGCTTAGCCAGCCCTGGCTTGAAGCTAGTTTTTTTGAGATAGGGTCTCGCTCTAGCCTAGGCTGACCTGGAATTCATTATGTAGTCTCAAGGTGGTCTTGAACTCAACAGCACTCCTTTTATCTCTGTCTCCCAAGTGCTGGGATTAAAGGCGTGCTGGTATTGTAGTCAGCTTTCATGTTACTGGACAGAAAAGAACCCAACCAAAAACATCTTGTGGAAGAAATGGGTTTATTTAGGTTTACAGACTCCAGGGGAAGCTCCATGATGGCAGGGAAAATGACGTCATGAGCAGAGAGTGGACATCACCTCCGCCACAGCACTGCAGACAGTGGCAGGAAGGTGTGCTAAACACTGGCTAGGGGAAGCTGGTTATAACCCCTACAAGCCCACTCCCAACAAACAGCTCCAACAAGGTTCCAATTCCAAAACTGCCATCAGCTGGGGATTGAGCATTCAGAGCATATTAATTTTATGGGGATACTTGAATCAAACCACCACACTGCGCTAGAAATTTTGATTTAGCATACCTGCATGAAAGCCTGAGATTTTTGTTTTTTTTTAAGCTCCACATGTGCAAAAAGTTGAGAATGATTAGAAATTAAATTTTGAACAAAAATTCTAGTAAGATCACTACAATTTTAATAGGTCTTCTGTCTCAGAGTTTATTTCCAAACTATCCTGTGAAATTTTAAGGTGATTTTGAAAAATGCTTTCAGGGGACTGGAGAGATGGCTTAGTAGTTAAGGTACTTGCCTGCAAAGCCTAGCGACCTGGGTTCAATTCCCCAGTACTCACATAAAGCCAGATACACAAAAAGGCATATGCATCTGGAGTTTGTTTGCAGTGGCTAGAAGGCCCTGGTGCCACCACCCATTCTCTCTTTGCTTGCAAATAAATAAAAATTTTTTTGAAAATGCTTTCAGGATAGTGTTCCTATGTGAGTCAGTACCTGAGTCTTATTGACTGAGACTTTGTTTTTGTAACCATTTTAAAATGTAGGAAATAAACATAACTAAGCACAGGCCATGCGGTGACCATATTTTACCACTTCACCAGGATTAGTTGCTGCCTGGCTGGTGAATAGTCGTTGTAAGATGGTATGATTGTCACGCTTAAATCTGATTCTCTCTAGTCTTTGTGTGGCTGTCATTGTCATCTGCCTTCAGGGGTTGCTAAGCAGCATGTCACT
Organism: Zapus hudsonius; assembly: GCA_004024765.1. NCBI lineage: Eukaryota > Metazoa > Chordata > Mammalia > Rodentia > Dipodidae > Zapus > Zapus hudsonius. The sequence goes on along the minus strand of PVHP010026461.1, from coordinate 22,688 downwards.
ATAGCTCCTGCTGAGAAAATTTGCAGCTGCCTGTCAGCTCCGACTTATCCTGCCTGTTTAATGAGAATTATGTTCATGATTTTTCCTGGCCTCTTATTCCTTCAGTTCACTGACCCCATGTTACTCCGTAGGGTAATTTGTTTCTCTCCTGTTTATATCCGTTTCCTGAAGACTTTTGCATCCAGACCTCGTGTTTTTGTCTCAGGATCCAGTTGGGAAGGGAAATGGTCTAAGAGCTGGTATGACTTGAGCTTTTGCACTTACTCCTTGGTACTAATTAAGGAACAATGGTGTTAGACTGATACAGAAATGTGTCCGGTTACATTAGTGTTCACTAAGGTTAAAATGTTCTAGAACACAAAGAATCACAGATAAGTAGCAGATTGCACCGAGTGCTCTTACTGCTAGTGATAGCATTGGTTATTATTTTTTCTTTAGTTTTTCAAGGTAGGGTCTCGCTCTAGCCCAAGCTGACCTGGAATTCACTACGTAGTCTCAGTGTGGCCCTGAACTCATGGCGATCCACCTACATTTGCCTCCCCAGTGTTGGGACTAAAGGTGTGCGCCACCACACCCAGCTTGGTTTGTTATTTTGAAACACACATACATATATATGGATAAAAAATATTACTTCTAAGTAATTTTATTGATATTATGAAGTTTTGGGCTGGAGAGATTGCTCAGTGGTTAAGGCACTTGCCTCCAGTGCCTAAGGCTCCAGGTTCAATTCCCCAGGACCCACATAAGCCAGACCCACAAAGTGGTGGCCCTGGTGTGTGCTTGCTCTCTCTCTCTCTCTCTCTCTCTCTCTCTCTCTCTCTCTCTCTCTGTCTCTCTTTCTCTGTGTGTGTGTGCTTAAAAATGAATAAATAAAATATTTTTTAAAAAAGAATGAAGTTTTAAAGAAAAAAATTTTTTTTTCTGAGGCAGGGTCTCACTCTAGCCCAGGCTAACCTGGAATTCACTATGTAGTCTCAGGGTGGCCTCAAACTCAAACCCATGTCGATCATCCTACACAAAATCAAAGAAGTAACAAAAACGCTATGGTACTGAATTTTAATTGGATATATTACTATGAATTTGTGGTTACTATTTCTCTTTTTAAAAATGGATATTTCCTAGCATGGTCCACTGTCAGTGCCAAGAAGCAGTGGCAGTCAGTAGCAGTTAAATATCCTTAGTGCCAGATTGTAGTCTATAAATACCATTTTCTACTAAAAGTACTCGAAGCTCTTTGGGATAAAGGTTGATTTGAGGTCTCGGGTGGAAATCATGCATTATAAGCTTCGAGGCAGCTTGATGTGCCGAACTGCAAGGAAGCTATCTGAGATTAATGGGGTCATGTCAGTAGTATTCAGGAACCAATTTAAGGGGCTCCCATTGACAATAGACAGGACAATTGCAGCATTAAAAGGAATAATGCCTATGATGGATTAAGATACATAAAAGGCATTAAAAAATGAATAAGGAAAAAAAAACCTCCTAGGACATCTTTGGAGATTGTTAGGGCATCTGCCCTTTATTTTTTAAGTTGATAATCAAAGAAAATGAACAAAGCATTTATCTTGCCTTTCCTGTAGTAAATATAACTCAATGTAGTCAAATAATAGCTCACTCCATTACAGAATCACAGTGAACAAATTCAAAAGGAGAACTAGAAAATTACATATTGCAAACCTCTAATGAAATAATGGGTGTAGGTAACAATTGGCTTCCAAGAAAGAATTTTAATAATTATTTTATTTTTGCTCATCATGTATTGTACATATCAATGTGGAATATGTATTGAATTTTATACTGAATATGTACCTACCTAGATATTACTAGTAGTATTTTATCATATTTTCATTGTTTTTATCTATGTTTCATTCCTCTACCAATGTTATTTTTCATGTTAATTTCAATGTTAATACATAGATATGTGAGCATTCCCTTAAATATTTTTTATACTTAAACTTTTTCTTTGTTGTTGTTTTATTTTTAAATATTTTATTTATTCATTTTCAAGCAGAGAGAGAGAGAGAGAGAGAGAGAGAGAGAGCGCACCAGGGCTACCACCTTGTGGGTCTGGCATATGTGGGTACTGGGGAATTGAAACCGGGGCCTTAGGCACTGGAGGCAAGTGCCTTAACCGCTGAGCGATCTCTCCAGCCCAATCCCTTATATATTTAAAAAATATTTTATTATTTATTTATGAGAGAGAGAGAGTCAGAGAGAATGGGTGCCTCTAGCTATTGCAAATGAACTCCAGACACATGCACCACTTTGTGCATCTGACTTTACATGGTTACTGGGGAATCAAACCCAGGTCCTTGGGCTTTGCTGCCCAGTACCTTAACTGCTGAGCCATCTCTCTAGTCCTTTATTTATTTATTTATTGTTTTTTTGGGGGGGTTGTTTGTTTATTTGTTTTTTGGTTTTTCGAGGTAGGGTCTCGCTCTAGTCCAGGCTAACCTGGAATTCACTCTGTAGTCTCAGGGTGAATTCACTCTGTAGTCTCAGGGTGGCCTTAAACTCACGGAGATCCTCCTACCTCTGCCTCCCGAGTGCTGGGATTAAAGGCGTGCACCACCACGCCCAGCTATTTATTTATTTTTGAGGTAGAGTCTCACTGTAGACCAGGCTGACCTGGCATTTATTCTTAGTCCCAGGATGACTTCAAATTCATGGTGATTCTTCCATCTCTGCTTCCCATGTGCTAGGATTAAAGGTGTGCACCACCACAGTTAGCACAGATATTTCTTTCTTTTTTTTAAATGAACAAATACCTTATTAGAAAGACATCTGTATTTATTTATTTATTTGCAAGCAGAGAGACAGAGAGAGACAAAGACAGAGAATGGGCACTCCAGGGTCTCTTTTCACTGCAAATGAGCTCCAAACACATGTGCCACTTTGTACATCTAGCTTTATGTAGGTACTGGAGAGTCAAACTTTAGTCATCAGGCTTTGCAAGCAAGCACCTTTAGCTGCTGAGCCCTCTTTCCAGCCCTCCCTTAAATATTTCCACCTGGATTGACTGATCTCATTATCACCATAGGTGGACAAGCTGGTGTTATGTGCCTGTACATAGAAGCAATAGGATGTCTGCAGCACTTAGAAAGGATTCTTACCCCACACACATAAACTTGAACCTGACTAATCAAGGAAATGCAGAGGATAAAGAAATAGGTTAGGCCATGCAACGAGGGAGCAATCAGCCAAATATAGAATGTGGGAAATTCTATAGTACATGTGGCTGTTTCTTTATCAACTAATTGGCATAAAATGGAGCTAGATCCTAATTAAAACAAGCCAATTGTATGAGACATTTTTTGCAACAGCTGTGAAGCAATTATTAGAAGATATTAAGGAATTCTTTTTTTTTAAATATTTTATTTTATTTATTCATTTTCAAGCAGAGAGATACAGAGAGAGAGAGAGAGAGAGAGAGAGAGAGAGAGCGAGCACCAGGGCCACCACCTTGTGGGTCTGGCATATGTGGGTACTGGGGAATTGAACCCCGGGGCCTTAAGCATTGGAGGCAAGTGCCTTAACCACTGAGCCATCTCTCCAGCCCAATATTAAGGAATTCTTATTGATGATAATCTTAGTATGTTTTTGTTAAAAATAAGCCTTATCTGTTAGAAATGCATGTTGAAATACTTATGGATAAAAGAATAAATATCGATAGACTGTATGGGAGATAGCACGTTAACTGTGTGATGGTACAGAGAGAAATGAGGCATGCAGTGTCTGTCTCCTGGTCAGGACTCTGCACATTCCCAAGTTCTTTCATTCCACAGCTATGTATGAAGGGCCAGCTCTGTGCCAAGGACACAGCAGTGAACAAAACAGGCACAGATCTATGCTTTCATGGAACTGGCATTCACATAAGGAGGAAGAAATAATAAATAAGAAAGTAAAAAGATGTAGTGTGTCAGATGGTGATAATTTCAATATGTAGTATGTCAGATGGTGATCGTTTCTAGAGAGATAAATGAAAAAAGGAAAAGGGATGGTAGGAGGTGGTCATGGAGAGACACACTGAGGGAATGACTTGTGAGCAAAGACCTGAAGTAGGAGCTATTGGGGTGTCTAGTGAAAGGGTGTTGCAGATAGAGAGGGCATGGCAGGACCTGCAGGAGCCTAGTGTCAGTGCAGTGGACCAGGATGTGGCAGGATTGGCCGGGAGCCCAAGATCAGTGCAGTTCAGTGGGCAAGATTCCTTTCTCTTTGCTCTTTTAGAAAACTGCCGTCCTTTGCACCTGGCTGTGGTTGGATTACTATAATCAGAGCAGAAATGGTTCTTCATAGTGTTTTCTTCTTATTTAGATGTTAAGTGTGTGTGTGATATAAGTAGCATATGTACATTATAAAAACACAACGTGGGGGTTGGGGAGATGGCTCAGTGGATAAAGTGCTCAAGCTGAAGTACTTGAACTTGATCCCCAGAGCCCAGTAAAAAGCCAGAAGCTGTAGCAATCCCAGCATGAGGTTGACAGCAAGATTGGAGGTGGAGACAGGACAGTTTCCCAGAAGCTCATGGTGAGCATAGCAAAGAATAGCAGGGAGAGAAACCCTGCTTCAAATGAGATGGACAGGTAAGGACCAACCTGATAGCTGACCTCTGACCTCCTCACGTGCACCATCACACACACACTACTGAATAATGAAAGATTTTTAAAAAAAAACAGCATGGAAGTGTGCAATCTAAAAGTAGGAACTTCTGGTTAAAGACAAGATATTGAATACATGTGTGTGTTTACCTGCTCTTTCTATAGACTACAGGCACCTCCTGATCAGGACTGAAAATTCCCAAGTTCTTTCATTCCACAACTATGTATTAATGACCAGAGCAGAAGGCAGGGTACCTGTAGATAAAAGACAATAACCAAATCTGGCCATCCTCCTACCTCTGCCTCCTGAGTGCTGGGATTAAAGGTGTGCGCCACCACTCCCGGCTGCACATGCCACTTTGTGCATCTGGCTTTAAATAGGTACTAGGGACTTGAACCCCGGCAGGCAGGCTTTGCAAAGAAGTGCCTCTAACCGCTGGCCAATTAATATTTGTATTTATGAGAGAGGAAGAGAGAGAATAGGTGCACCAGGGCCTCCAGCCACTGCAAACGAACTCCAGATGCATGAGCCTCTTTGTGCATCTGGCTTTACGTGGGTGCTGGGGAATGAAACCGGGTTTTTAGGCTTTGCCGGCAAGTGCTTTTACTGCTGAGATATCTCTCCAGCCCTGTTTATTCTTGAGAAATGTTGAGCCTAAGGGACTCTAAACCTAGGTGGGATTTGCAAACTGAAAAGCAGGAGGGTTGGGTTGCATGGCTGAGCCTTATCTCATTGCTCCCCACCTGATTCTGGCTCTACTGAGTCAACCTCTTAGAATTACTTCACTCTTTAATAACATTAAGTATTTCTATTTACCAGGCAACACTCAGAACACATGACAGGGATTAACTCATTTAATCCTCTTAATGATCCTATGGAGATGTATAAACTTGCTGCCTAGATGCTGACAAGTGAGTGGAAGGAGCTGGGAGCCTCGTTGGTGATCTTGTGGATCTCAGTGGCAGCCTCCCAGCTGTGTTGAACTCAAGGAACTCTAACTTGGGCGGTAGCACTTTTTAACAGGCTTCAGTCACTATTATTATTAACCTATTCTTGGCAGCCCCTCCAAAATGACAAGAAATGGGGAGCAGGAGGAAAAGAGCTGTCGTCCTAATGGTGGTACAAGAAGGACATTGGACTAGGCCTGGTGATATGTGTAATCCTGGCACTTAGGAGGTGTAGGCAGGAGACTCATGATCATCCTCAGCTATATAGTGAGTTCAAGGCCAGCCTAGGCCATCAGATCCTGTCTCAAACCTGCCCTACCCCCACAAAAAATAAATAAAAGAAGGGGAAAGGGTATCTTGCCCATTACAATACATAACAGCTATCCATTACTTCATAGTTAACGGATCCCACTTTCTTGTTTTGCTTGTATGATACAAACACAAAATTTCTTTTTTTTGTCAGGGGTGGGAGGTTTCCTAGGTAAAGGCTTGCTCAAGTCTGAACTGGAATTCACTGTATAGTCTCAGGGTGGCCTCAGACTCACAGCAATCCTCCTACCTCTGCCTCCCGAGCGCTGGAATTAAAGGTGTGCACCATGTCTGGCTCAGGAAGTTCTTTCTTAAAAATAGGATCTTAAATTGTGTATGGTTGCTCTTGTCTTTAATCCCAGCACTAGGGAGCTAAGGTAGGATGATTGCAATGAGTTTGAGGCCAGTTTGGGCTAGAGTGAGACCCTCTCAAAAGAGGGGTGATATTAAAAAAAAAAAAAAAGGGCTGGAGAGATGGCTCAGCAGTTAAGGCACTTGCCTCCAGTGCCTGAGGCCCTGGGTTCAATTCCCCAGGACCCACATAAGCCAGACCCACAAGGTGGTGGTCCTGGTGCGCTCTCTCTTTCTCTCTCTCTCTCTCTCTCTCTCTGCTTGAAAATGAGTAAATAAAATATTTTTTAAAAAGAGGGGTGAGGTGGGACTGGAGAGATAGCTAAACAGTTAATTGTGCTTCCTGCCCAAGAATGAGGGCCTGAGGGGACCTGAGACTACCAGAGTTCAAATCTCCAGATCCCATGTAAACAGCTGGGTGTGTCCATGTGCACGCCTCTAACTCCAGTTCTGCAGGAACTAGAGACAGTGAATTGTTGGGGTTCCTTAAACTCTGGAATAAATAGAGACTCTAACTCCAAACAAAACCAGGCCAAAGCGCAATGGAATGAGATACCCGACATTCTGCTCTTGCCACCAAAGGCCAGCCTCCCCCACCATAGGCTAGCATGGAGTTCCATACCCTGCCACACCATACATACATTTGGTTTGTAACTTTTGTTTTGTTTTTCGAGGTAGGGTCTTGCTCTAGCCCAGGCTGACCTGGAATTCACTATGTAGTCTCAGGGTGGCCTGGAACTCATTGCGACCCTCCCATCTCTGCTTCCTGAGTGCTGGGATAAAAGGTGTGCGTCACCATGCCCAGCTGCAATCTTTTTTTAAAAGAAGATATTGTTCAGAGGCTCTTCGAAAAAGCTGGAAGGCTAGATAGATAGTTCTAGCAATTTAACAATACTCTGTTGATGTAGAAGCTAAATAAAAACAAAGCATGCTTAAAAAAGCTCCATGGAGGCAAAAACTGGTGGCCCAAGATGGTATCTATTATCAGCAAGGTGTTAGAGTTAGAGAGGGCATGAAAGTTGCCAGCATTGTTCCTGTCAGTACATGGAACATTTATATTTCTCCATTTTCCTGTTTTGTTCCAGAAGACAAGTGTTAACAGGCCATTCTCCTGGTGTTAAGCTTGCAATAAAGATTCTAGCAGGGCATGTGATTTGTCCAGAGAGTTAAACATGCAGCTTTGCATGGTGTTTAGAGGCTTATTATGACCTATCTCAACCTTCCCATTTTCAAAATGATATCTCCCCTTTGAGCCATTAATCCTAAATATATATGTGCGCATGTGTACGTGCGTGAATGTGTGTCTGCTGTCGTTTATTCAAAAGTGTTTCTACTAGAGGTAATTAATCCAAGCTCAGTCAAAATGATGCTGACCAAATAAATTCCATGAAGAGGTTAGTTGTCAGCCAAACGCTATATAAAATGTTGTGTATAAACAATCTTATATCTGTAAAATTATTTAATACTTTTGAAGTTACATAATTTGCATAGCTTGACAGGACACTGGCTTCTAAGTAAAATTGAGCATCTGTTCCCCCACTTATTCCTTTCTAGAATTAGATTGCCAAAATGTGGAGGGAAAAAATCCCCAAGGAGGAAACCTTAAGATTAAGATATCATCTGAGATTGTCAGAAATTTTAAAAAATCTTTTTGTTGTTTTTATTTTTATTTTTTTCAAGGTAGGGTCTCACTCTATCCCAGGCTGGCCTTGAACTCACAGTGATCCTCCTATCTCTGCTCCCCCTCCAGAGTCCTGGGATTAAAGGTGTGAACCACCATGCCTAGCCCAACATTTTATAGGTGGAGTTTGTTTCTTAGAATTGTTTTAGGTTGACCATAAAATTGAGCAGATGATACAGAGATTTCTCATATATCCCCTGTGTCCACATATCCATGGTCTCCCCATTATACCAGCAGTGATACCTGTTACAGCTTTGTTGTTGTTACAGGGCTGGAACCCTTCCATATGCTAGGCCAGCATCTTGGTGTGGTGGCTCATGCCTTTAATCCTAGTATTTGGGAGTTCAAGGACAGCTTAGGCTAAGGGTGAGTTCCAGGTCAGCTGGGCTACAGTGAGACCCTGTCTCAAAAAAGCATCATTAGCCGGGCATGGTGGCGCACGCCTTTAATCCCAGCACTTGGGAGGTAGAGGTAGGAGGATCACCATGAGTTCAAGGCCACCCTGAGACTACAGAGTGAATTCCAGGTCAGCCTGGACTAGAGTGAGACCCTACCTTGAAAAACCAAAAAAAAAAAAAAAAAAAAAGCATCATTATCTAGGCCAGTAGTTCATCAGTGAACTACATCCCAGGCCCTTCTGTGGTAATACATCATCCACCAAAGTCTACAGTTTATATCCAGGTTCACTGGGCTTTGTGTAGTTGGTGGACTTGAACAAATGCATAATTGTCATGTGTGTACTAATTCAGTGAAACTAATGTTTTCTATTCTCCTACCTCTGCCTCCCAAATGCTGGGATTAAAGTTGTGTACCACCATGCCCAGCCAAAGTATCCTTTATAATAAACTGATAAATCTAAAACAATAGCCCAAACAAAACTCTTTTGGCTGCACAGTAGCAGTTGTTATTGCTGTCACCATGTTGATGGTGAAGATGATGTTGATGTAGGTACAGGAGGTGTGGCTTTACCTTTTTCTTCACTCCTCACTGATTCTAATTTCTCTTCTTTGGTAGGTAGTGGACTTTGTAGTGGCAACACTGCAGAGAGCATGTGCAAGCCTGGCCCGTGAGGCAGAGACCACTGTGGAATCACAGACCCTGAGCATGTCCATGGGGCTGGTGGCCGTTATGCTAGGAGGAGCTGTTCAGGTGAGTCGCATTACCTCCTGTTCCACTTCCATACCCCTGTGAAAAATAAAAATGGATACTGTACATAGGAGAACCAGAATGAACAAGTTGTTGTTAATGAGAATTACCTCTAAAGTAGGGGGCAATTGGACCACTTCCACTCTTACCGAGGAGGAGACTTCATTATGAGAAGGGTGGGTGTTTAGCATTGGGGTTCAAATTTGACAGTGTTGGTCTCCAAAGCTCAGCTCTTGTTGTTCAGACTGCATCCATTCTGCATAGTTCCGTTTTAGCTCAGGATCCATTGTTAACCCATACTAAGTAGCATGCTTAAGCTTTGCTTCCACTTTTTCTTATTTAAATTTTTATTTATTTATTATTTGCAAGCAGAGAGAGAGAGAAAAGGAAGGGGCCTGCCAGGGCCTCTTGCCATTGCAAATGAGCTCCAGATGCATGCAACATTTATGCATAGGTACTGAGGTCTTGAATCCCAGGTCAGCAGGCTTTGCAAGAAAGGGCCTTTAGGGCTGGAGAAATGGCTCAGCGGTTAAGGCTTTTGCCTGCAAAGTCTAATGCTGGGTTATATTCCCCAGAACCCATGTGGAACCATATGCACAGAGTGGTGCATATATCTGGAATCTGCTTGCCATGCCTGGAGGCCCTGCTGCATCCATTCTGTCTATCTCTTTTCTCCATCTCTCTGCTTACAAATAAATAATTTAAAAGAAAAATGAAAGAATTTGCTTTTCTCTAGCTTGTCCTATGTATGTATGTGGTGGTGATGGAGAGTGGGAAGTCAAACCCAGGGCCTTGCACATACTGGGCAAACTCTCTACCACTGAGCTATATCTCCAGCATTGTAGGAGAAAGGAGAATTTCATCTGGGCTGGTTGTCAATGTGAAGCCCATTTTTTCAGTAGCTTTACTTAGAACTCCTGCTTTTCTATTTCCCATGTCATCTGGGAAACAAAATGTTTTGGTCAAGCTTCTAGACTAGAGCCATTTTAAATCTATCAAGAAACGGGTCACACATGGAATAGCTTAAGTTGGATTGTTACTCATTTCATTAGACTGTTTTTGTTTTTATGGTTGAATATTAATTTGCATAGTTTTTGTTTCCATAATTGTTTTGATTTGTTTTTTTTCCTTTTTGTTTGTTTGTTTGTTTGTTTGTTTTTTGAGGTAGGGCCTCCCTCTCTTGCAGGCTGACCTGGAATTCACTATGTTGCTTCTGGGTGGCCTCAAACTCACAGTGATCCTCCTACTTCGGCCTTTTGCTGGGGTTAAAGGTGTGTGCCACCACACCGGCTTATTTTGTTTCTTATCTAACACTTCAAACCATATCCCATAGAAATCTCCTTTTCTAGAAGCCCGTTGTTGGAGGCTGGCTGGGGAAGGGCCCTTGCCTATCTATCCCTGCCACTTGTGTGTTCCTGTGAGCGAGCACCTGTGAGGCATCCTGACTCACTTGCTACATCCTGGCTTCTTCTGACTCTGCAGTTTGTTAAGTGAACATGAACACGTCACCCTTTTGCTTTTGCCCTAGATTACTTTCTTTTTTCTCCTTTTTGTTTGATTCATGTATTTATAAGTGGCTTCTTAGTAATGCAGGGTTTTGTCTTTGTGTTTGCAAAAAAGTCATGATTATGAATTGTGGTATTTAGTTGACTATTGTCACGCTACAGTTTTTACTTTAGAACATCATGCTATGCCTATCTCCTGTTGGGAGTCATTGTTTTGGCTAATGAAACCCAATCTAACAGCAGCTGGACTTTTGTTCTATCCTTTCTAATTTATGTAATTAAGGTGGGAAGAGAAGTTAATTTGGAGAAAGTGTAGGTTTAAGATTTCTAACAAGACTGTAATTCCAAACTCATTTTCTAAATTTCAGGGTTGGTGATCAGTAAAGGTATTATGTTGGTAACTCTTCAGTATCCTTCTGAAGTCCTGTTGCATGAAACTGAGCAGACCATCCTTGACCTTTTTTAGGAAAAACTGAAACCATAGTATTTCAAGGAGGCAGCAGAAACTCCTAATGTTTAAGCCTAGATTTTTGTTGGGTTTGGGTTCCTTTACTGGGAGATGTACATCTCTTCTCTATAGGAGTAGGGAGGGGTAGGGATCCTTAGCCACACTGTTTAGGTCTTCTTTTATTTTTTAAAATATTTCTTTCTTTCTCTCTCGTTCTCTCTCTCTCTTTCTCTCTTTCTTCTTTTCTTTTCTTTCTTAGCATAGAGAGAGGATGGATGTGTCAGAACCTCTAGCTGCTACAAATGAACTCCAGATGCATGTGCCACTTTGTGCATCTGGCTTTACATGGGTCTGGGGAATTGAACTCCGGTTGTTCATTAGGCTTTGCAAGCAAGCACCTGTAACTGATTAGCCATCTCTCTAGCCCCATAGGTCTTTTTTCCCCACTTAGGCTATTGCTTAAACTCTTTGGTTAAAAAAAAGTGGCTCTGGAGCTGAAGAGATAGCTTAATGAGATGGTTAAAGGTTTGACTGTAAAGCAGAAGGACCCGAGTTCAATTCCCTAGCGCCCACATAAAGCCAGATGCACAAGGTGGCACATACGTCTGGAGTTTATTTGCAGTGGCTGGAGGCCCTAGTGCACCCATTCTTTCTCTGTGTCTGCCTGTCTCTCAAATAAATAAATAAATAAATAGAATGAATAAATAAATAAATAACTTCTTTAAAAAGTGGTCCTGGCTGGGCATGGTGGTGCACACCTTTAATCCTAGCACTCGGTAGGCAAGAGATAGGAGAATTGCCATGAGTTTGAGGCCACCCTGAGACTGCATACAGGTCAGCCAGATGCACAAGGTGGCACATAAGTCTGGAGTTTGTTTGCAGTGGCTGGAGGCCCTGGTGCACGCATTCTCTTTGTGTGTGTCTGCCTCTTTCTCTCTCTCAAATAAATAAATAAAATATTTTTTAAAAAGAAGAGGCCCTGGCAGGGCATGGTGGTGCACACCTTTAATTCTAGCACTTGGTAGGCAGAGGTAGGAGAATTGCCATGAGTTCAAAGCCACCCTGAGACTATATTCAGCCTAGGTTAGAGAACAAGACCCTAGCTCGAACAAAAATTTTTAAAGTGGCCCTGAGCATATGCTAGTGTTCTAGGTGTAGCTGACAGATATCAGAATCTTGGCAGATGCTGAGACTTGCATGGAACAGTGGCAAGCAGGCTGGATATCTAGTACAGAATGGGGAAAGAACAGGAGTAGAGCTGCTAAAATCTTGTTCATTCAACAAAGTGAATTGGTGCACTCCACATCTGTGCTAGATGGCTGTCTTTCCTTTTTCCCTGGGCTGGAGTTGGACACTATGAACGTACCACCTATTTTATAGAATTTTTGTCTTTCTTAACTATTATTGCCCCTCAAGCAGCCTAGTTCAGGGTTTCTTGTTTTTGCCATTATTAATAAACCTGTTATGGCATGTAATAAACATTTTTAGATGGATAGCAAATGACAGGAAGAGTGAAAGAAAGGAAAGGTATACTTCTAAGGAGCATACATTTTTAAAAGATGCTTATCATAGGATTTCAGATGTTTAAATTTAAAAGCACTGCTCTCTCCCATAATGAGCAACCATCAGTCAGATCGTGGTGCACCCATGGGTGTGTTGCAAATGTGTTGCTAGGGGGTAAGGGAGAGCCACACTTAGTATTTTCACAGTTGTTTTGCTTATTATCCGCTAGGTAACCCAAACTTTTCTCCAAATTTCCCTAAAGTGGTGGGACAGCCTTCAACCACTTACATGTAAGTGGCAAATTGCTAAAGTTAGCCCTTACTTGGAAACTACAATGCCTTCAGTTTTACCAAGCTAACCTGGAACTCACTCCACAGCGCCAGGCTGGCCTCAAACTCACAGCAGTCTTCCTACCTCTGCCTCCCAGGTGCTGGGATTAAAGGTGTGTGCCACCATGCCCAGTTCCAAGTTTATATCTTTTTGAAAATGATCTTTCAGGGCTGGAGAGATGGCTCAGCAGTTAAGGTACTTGCCTGCAAAGCCTCATGATCTGGGTTTGATTCCCCAGTACCCATGTAAAGTCAGATGCACAGGGTGGCGCATGTGTCTGGAGTTCATTTACAGTGGCTGGAGGCCCTGGTTACCCATTCTCTCTCTCTTGCTCTCTCATATAAATGAATAAAATATTTTTTTAAAAAGGAAGTTAAAAATGATATATCAGTTAGCTAAAGAGTAGTTTTCACCAACTCTTTTCCTGTCCTTCCTTCAGAAGGAAGGTTTTTGGTGTGTGTGATGACGTATGTAGGTGTATGTGTGCATATTCATGTGAATGCTGGTGCGTGAGGGCCACAGCATGCATGTGGATGTCAGAGGACAACTTTGGATGTTGGTCTTCACTTTCTACCTTGTTTGAGGCAGTGTCTCTCGTTTTGTTCATCACTGTGCTTGCCAACCCAGTGGCCCATGAGCTTCTAGGTCTTTCTGTCTCATTCAGGCACACTGGGATTCCACTAGCACTGCAGCTTTGGCTCCTTCCTTGGTACCGGGGACCCCAACTCAGGTCCTCCTGTTTGCATGGCAAGCACTTGATCCACTGAGTCATCTCTCCAGCTCCTCTCTCCAGTTCTTCCTGCTTTTGAAGTGAACCTATCTATTTATTGAAGTATCTCCAGTGTGTCATTTATGCACATTGTTAAAGGATTTTAGAGCCTTATATAATTTTTTAAATGCTCCACTATTAAGGACATAGTGGCACACACCTTTGGTTCCAAGGTTCCAGAGGGAGGGGGATTGCTGTGAGTTTAAAGCCAGTCTGAGACTACAGAGAGAGTTCCAGGACAGCCTGGGCTAGAGTGAGACCCTATCTAAAATAAATAAATAAAAGCTCAACTTTTAAACTTTTTATATATTTGCATATGTGGTTAGGACACACCAGGGTTTCTTGCAAATGAATGCCAAACTCATGCTCCACTATTTTTTTTTGTGGGGGAGGTTTTGAGGTAGAGTCTCGCTCTAGTCCAGGCTGACCTGGAATTCACTATGTAGTCTCAGGGTGGCCTTGAACTCACGGCAATCCTCCTACCTTTGCCTCCGAGTGCTGGGATTAAAGGCGTGCGCCACCACGCCTGGCTTTCCACTTTTTAATTCTGTTTTGTTTTGTTTTTTGGTAACTTCTGGGGAATTGAACCCTGGGCTGGCAGGTTTTGTAAGCAAGCACCTTTAATTGCTAAACCATCTCCCCAGCCCCAGTTTTTTTTTTTTTTTTTGAGGCAGGGGCTCACTCTAGCCCAGGCTGGTCTGGAACTTACACAGGCTAACTTTGAACTCATGGAGATCCTCCTACCTTAGCCTTCTGAGTGCTGGGACTATAGATGTGAGCCACCATTCCTGGCTTAGAGCCTTATATAATTCTTTTAAAAATATTTTATTTATTCATTTTTCAAGCAGAGAGAGAGAGAGAGAGAGAGCGCACCAGGGTCACCACCTTGTGGGTCTGGCTTATGTGGATACTGGGGAATTGAACCGGGGCCTTAGGCACTGGAGGCAAGTGCCTTAACCGCTGAGTCATCTCTCCAGCCCGAGCCTTATATAATTTTTATAAAATGATTTCTATTAATACAAGTGACCTGTGTGCCTATGAAGGTTTTACTTTATTTTTATTTATTTTTGTTTTCTTTTTTTGAGATGGGGTCTTGCTCTAGCCCAGGCTGACCTGGAATTCACTATGTAGTCACAGGCTGTCCTTGAACTCATGGTGATCCTCCTACCTCTGCCTCCTGAGGGCAGCGATTAAAGGCATGTGCCACCATACCCAGCATTGTAACTCTTTTGAGTATGATCAAAAACATTCAGGTTGGTATGGTCATAGACTAGTCTCTTTTAAATCACTACACATATTTGATCCACATAATTCCAAAGATCCAGAATCGTCAGCATTCAGAAACCTAGCAAGAATCAGTATAGAAAGATGATTTTTAAATTAACTACTTAATCATTATATTCCCATATATGGCTTTTTGTATGTATGTTTATTTATTTCATTTTATTTTGAGATAGTGTCCCAGGCTGATCTAGAACTCACTGTAATCAAGGTTAGCCTTCAACTTGGGGCAATACCAATAGAGATTATAGTATGATTCTCCACACTTGCATGGAGTGTGACTTCTTGAGTTCACATTTTACTGTTTTCCAGTTTGTGACCCTAGGCATGCATATTCCTTTACTATTCCATGTCTCATTTCATCCTCAATTAAGATGGAGGAATTTAAGGAGCTGTACCATAGGGATATGAACATATATGTTTGTTATGTTTGTTAACTTGGTATGTGTACATGGCCGGTATTCATTAAATGTTAAATGTAATAATTCAGCAATAGTTTTTGTGTGTTTGACCCAGGCAGTGTGCTGATTGCACTGTGAATACAATGTATGTGATCTTTGCCACTTATGTTCAGAATATCTTTCTGCAACTTAGGCTCTCTTGACATTTCCCACATTAATTTTTATTTTTGTTTTTTTCAAGGTAGGGTCTCACTCTAGCCCAGGCTGATCTGGCTTTCACTCTGTAGTCCCAGGCTGGCCTAAAACTCACTGGGATCCTCCTACCTCTGCCTCCCTGTGTGCTGGGATTAAAGACATGTGCCACCACACCTGGATCCCACATTAATTTATTTGTAAGCAGAGAAGGGGGAGAGGGGACACTGCAGGGACTCTTGCCACTGCAAACAAACTTCAGATGTATTATGCACCATTTGTGTATCTGACTTTGTGTGGGTGCTGGGGACTTGAACCCAGGCCCCAGGCTTTGGCAAGCAGGTGCTTTTAATCTCTGGGCCATCTCTCCAGTCCCCCACATTAATTTTTATTTACTCTTTTTTGTTTCAATATGTAGTTGAAGTCAAGTGACTTTACAGTCCTGAAGCAGTTGCTGCCTTTGCTGGAGAAGGTCTCCAACACATACCCTGACCCCGTCATCCAAGAACTGGCTGCTGATCTCCGCATCACCATCTCCACTCATGGCGCCTTTGCCACCGAGGCTGTCAGTATGGCTGCCCAGAGTACTCTGAGCAAAAAAGATCCAGAAAGGGAACTCAAAGAGCAGCATCAAACCAGACATGACAGATCCAGAGAGGTCCCTCAGAGGCACCTGGAAGCAGAGCAAAGTCGAGAGAAATCGCCCCCGACAGGCCAGGAGTCCAATGCTCCATTCCTTCCTAAGGGGACCAGTGAGAACAGCCCTGCTGCAACCCTGAAATCTGGAAGCATAACCACTGGGCAGCTCCAGGAAGTTCTTTTATCAGCTTATGACCCTCAGGTTCCAACTCGGGCAGCTGCCCTGCGCACTCTTTCCCACTGGATAGAGCAGAAAGAAGCTAAAGCCCTTGAGAAGCCAGAGAAGCTCCTCCAGGTAAGGGGACGTGTGGGCACACACTCCACTAAATATGCTTGCAGTGTTTACTGTGTGTCAAGAACTGTCCTGGATTATCCTCCAGGAATTTAAATTGTTGAGAAGCAAAACCAAGACAGGAAAGATTTAGGAGACCACGCAAGGCTACTCCACTGAACATAACAGAGTGCCAATAATTTTATATGCAAGAAACGTGGTAGACAGGCAGGAATAAGAGAGTTGAAATCTTCTGGGGGAGTTAGATCTTAATATGGCCATAGCAAGCTGGTAAAGTGAGCATATGAAAGAAAGGGAATGTGCCAATGTGGAAAACTTCCCAGAGAAGGGAAGATACCCACCTGCCTTCTTGCCTGCCTCCCTTTTAGAGCATCATTGGATAATACTGTAAGACTGTGTCTTCATTCTCCCACCTCCATTACAGCGAAAAAGCTGTTCTTTAAATTCTTGATTAAGTAGCAGAATACATAATGGTTAAGAAGATCTTTCCCATTTTGTAGAAATTATCTGGACCTCTGTATGGGTTAGAAGGTCCAGATCCCAGATCAGCTTCTAAGACAGCTCACTCTGACGTCCTAAGTGTCGATGATGATGATAGTGGTGGGAGTGGTGGTGATGTGTATGCCTAGCCCTTAAACTGCAAATTATAATTTTGATTGAGAAAATTTTTTTGGTTTTTCGAGGTAAGGTCTTGCTCTAGTCCAGGCTGACCTGGAATTTACTATAATGTAGTCTCAAGCTGGCCTCAAACTCATGGGGTTCCTCCTACTTCTGGCTCCCAAGTGCTAAGATTAAAGGCATGCATCACCATGCCCAGCTCACTAATTTTTTTAGCTAGCATTAAAAAATGTGTTTCATTGTGACCTTTTCATACATCTATATTATTATAATTTGTTCTTATTTACTGCCTCTGGGTTCGTGGGTTACTTAGAGAGTTGCAGCGCGCATCAATTCCCTGTTCACCCACGGGAGCTGGGTGAGCAGTGGCTTGGAACAGCTGTGAGCCGAACGAGAGATGAGACTCTCGGGAGAACGCGGCAGTGGGCAGTACTCATTTTATTGTATAGATAGCAGTTGCTTATATAGAGAAAAGTCAGAGGTAGAAGCATAGGAAGCAAGATCTGTGAGAGAATGGTGACGTCAGCAGAGGAAATGTAACCTTATTGTTTAGGTTTGTTATTTGCAGTTGGATTAAGTTAGGCTTTGAACTGCTTGCTTGCTTATCTTATCGGACAGCTGTGGCCTGCCTGAGGGCTGGAGTTTTCAGGATTGCTAAGATTTACAGGGGCCCTCAGACTTTGCCTCAACTTCCTTATCAGAAGGAGACAGTCCCAGAAGCCTGCCAGACTCAGCAGAACCCTACTTCCTCCATGCCCCATTAGCAGGGTACCACAGCTTTCTAGCCTGGGTTCATATGGATTTACATGGATATGGACAATATCCATGTAAAGCTAGACATACAAAGTGGCACATGCATTTGGAGTTCATTTATGGTGACAAGAGGCCCTGGTGTGCCTATTCATTCTTTTTCTCCACTCCCCTCAAATAAGTAAACTTTTTTTTTTTTTTTTTTGGTTTTTCAAGGTAGAGTCTCACTCTAGTCCAGGCTGACCTGGAATTCAGTATGTAGTCTCAGGGTGGCCTTGAACTCACGGCAATCCTCCTACCTCTGCCTCCTGAGTGCTGGGACTAAAGGCGTGAGCCACCACGCCTGGCTTTTTATTATTGGTTTTTTTTTTTAAGTAAATATTTTGTAAAGAATGAATTTTAGGCATATATACGATTTTCCTCACAAGATATAAGTCAGACAAATTTCTAACTAGCTAACACAAGCAAGAAGAAAAGCATTCAATCTATTGAGAATATGGATAAAGGGGTTTCAATTTTTTCTTGCTGATTGTGAATTGTATTACTCTGTTTTGTGCTTCCAGATATTTTTGGAGAACTTAGAACATGAAGATACTTTCATATATCTGTCTGCAATTCAGGGTAAGTCAGTCCCAGTTAAAGGGTTTTGAATCTGTGGACCAGAGATTATATTATGTTTATTTGCACAGGAGATCTAAAGCCATACAGCTATAAGATACAATTAGTCATTCTAACTCTCTTTGTGACTCCTAAGCTAAGACACTCTAAGTTATAGTGACAGTATCTGTAGAGTTTCCAGTGAGTTCCTATAGATTTCAGTCTCATGATGGTGAGGAAGTTTTACTTTATGTATATTTATCTACATAGAGGAAAGCTCATTTCCTTTAACTGAAAGAAGAGTGGTTCACACATGAACTCTTTTTAAAACTTTTTAAATTTTATTTTCAGGGAGAGAGAGAGTAGGTACATTAGGGCCTCTTGCTCTTGCTGCTGCAAACGAACTCCAGATGCATGCTCCACTTTGTGCATGTAGCTTTATGTGGGTACTGAGGAGTTGAACCTAGCCCAGTTTTCTTTGCAAACACATGTCTTTAATCTCTGAGCCATTTCTCCAGCCCCACATGACCTCTCTTTGCGTATGTATGTGTATACATGTGTGTGTGCACATGTTTGTACATGGTGTGAGTATAAGCACATGCCCACCATGGGACACCTGTGGAGGTCAGGGGATACCTTGGGTGTCAGTCATCACCCTCTCCCTTGTTTAAGAAATCTCTTGCCAGGCGTGGTGGCTCACGCCTTTAATCCCAGCACTCCGGAGGCAGAGGTAGGATCGCCATGAGTTCGAGGCCACCCTGAGACTACATATTGAATTCCAGGTCAGCCTGGGCTGGAGAGCCAGACCCTACCTCGAAATAAAAAAGAAATCTCGCCGGGCGTGGTGGCGCACGCCTTTAATCCCGGCACTCGGGAGGCAGAGGTAGGAGGATTGCCGTGAGTTCGAGGCCACCCTGAGACTACAGAGTGAATTCCAGGTCAGCCTGGGCTAGAGCGAGACCCTACCTTGAAAAACCAAAAAAAAAAAAAAAAAAAAGAAATCTCTTGTTCTTGACCATAGCATTTGTTAGGTCGTCTATACACTGCGATTACAGATGCTTGTGCTACCATGTCCAGCTTTACCGGGGAGCTGAACTCAGGCCCTCATGCCTGCATGGAAATCCTGTATCCACCAAGCCATCTCCCCAGCCCACATTAACCTTCTATAGTACCTAACTGCTGTCAGAGTACACCTTTCTCTGGAAGTAAAAGAACCTAACAACCTGAATTCATTTCCCCAGTATCCACATAAGGCCAAATGCACAAGGTGGCGCATGTGCGTGGAGTTCGTTTACAGTGGCTAGAGGCCCTGGCACGCCCATTCTCTTTCTCTGCTTCTTTCTCTTACTGTCTCAAATAAATAAATTTTTTTAAAAAGAGAGGAGCTGGGTGTGGTGGCACACACCTTAAATCTCAGCACTCAGGAGGCAGAGGTAGGAGAATCACAGTGAGTTTGAGGCCACCCTGAGACTACATAGTGAATTCCAGGTCAGCCTGGGCTAGAAAGTGAGACCCTACCTCAAAAAAAAAAAAAAAAAGAAAGAGGGGCTGAGAGATTGCTCAGTGGTTAAGGCACTTGCCTATAAAGCCTAATAACCTGGGTTTGATTCCCCAGCACCCACATGAAGCCAGATGCACAGGGAGGCACATGCATTTGGAGTTTGCAGCAGCTGGAGGCCCTGGCACACCCATTCTCTTTGTCTCTCTTCTATCTGTGCTTGCAAATAAATAAATTAAATATTTAAAAAGAGAGGGAAGCCAGGTGTGGTGGCGCACACCTTTAATCCCAGCACTCTGGAGGCAGAGGTAGGAGGATTGCCATGAGTTCAAGGCCATCCTGAGACTATATAGTGAATTCCAGGGTCAGCCTGGACTACAGGGAGACCCTACCTCGAAAAACCAAAAAAAAAGAGGGAAAGGAAAGAGCCAGGTGTGGTGGTGCACACCTTTAATCCCAGCACTCAGGAGGCAGAGGTAGGAGGATTGCTATGAGTTTGAGGCCACCCTGAGACTACATAGCAAATTCCAGGTCAGTCTGGGCTAAAGTGAGAGCCTACCTCAAAAAAACAAGAGAGAGAGGGGGGGGGAGGGAGGAGAGATAAATAAGAGGAAGAAACAAAAAGAGAAAAGGAGGGAAGGAAGGAAGGTAGTCCCAGGTTGCAAAATTATCCCTATGCTTGCCTGCCTCAAAAATACTTGGCGTATAATGATTCAATTTACATTCCTGGGACTATTTTAGTATTGTCATCATCACCATTCTTCTCACTGTTATTTTCATTGGATTGCTAGGTAGTAATGTGATAAGCTTCTCAGACCTACATCTTGAGTGGCTTAATCTGCAGGCTCATGAAGGGTCAGCTGGTCCAGGCTGGGCAGCTTTGCTTCTGGGTCTAGGGGCCAGCCACAGAAACTGTGCACAAGGTCCTTTGGTCCCTGGACCAGTGTGGCCTCTCAGGATTTGTTCTTGTGATGATGTTGGAAGTGTCAGAGGACTCTTCCTGTCCCTTCTCATTCTCTTGGCCAAAGCTAGTCATTTGGCCTAATTCCAGTCAGTGGTACAAAACATGGATACAGAACAGATACCAATGATGCTGTCTTCTCACTGTTGAGTCTAATATCTTCCAATAGCAAGGCTGCCAGTGGGCACAGGGGCACTGTAGGTTCCTGCAGGCTCCTCGGTTCCAATGCAGTTTAGATTTGCTCTGTACAATAGAGCATTAGAAGCTTGAGAGAGTGCAGTAGGGAAGCATTCAGTGATGAGGCCTGACCCCGGATTCTTTCTCTAGTCAACATGCATTGTGTACCTACTGTATACCAAATGCCAGCTAAACTGAGTTATTGCGATTATGATAAAAGGCAAAAAGAGTTCTTCAAAGGAGACGAAATGACCCCCCAGGGAGGTGAAAGGACAGCTAGGTGATGAGGGTTTCAGGAGAGAAAATAATTATCCGGCACTAGAGACGTCAGAGAGCCCTAATGGCACATGAGTTTTCATGAAGTAGACCAGTCCTTATGGAAATCAGATGTGAGAACCCAGAATGCTTCTCATTAATAAATCTCAGAAAACAAGTCATCCTGAACTTTCCCCAAGAACTATACTACTATTAAAGAAATGTTTGTCATGGATTTTCTTGTCTTCATCTCTTTCCCCTCTCCTCACCTTTCTTCTTAGGACTGGGTTTTTGGGAAGTGGTGGCATGTTCTAATCTGGCAGCATTGCTGCTTGGAAAAAGCTTCTTAGCTGATTAACTCATTGAGCTCATTAGCCTCTGGGACCCACTATAAAACTGCAGCTGTTGGTGTTGTGTTTGTTTTCAGTAATTTTAATTGGTGTGCTAATCAGTTAGTAGCTAATTTGGTGATGAAGAACATGGCAGGGGGAGGTGTAATTTCTGTTCCCAGCTCCCATGATGGACAAGATTGAACTAATTGATGTTTTCGGTGTCTGTAACATGCACTTAAAAGCCAAGGCCTTAGGTGAATTTCCCATTAAGAAATCAGAGAGCTAAATTTTCCCACCTGTGTTGTCACTAGAGTTTACTCAGACATAAATTACTCCAGCAAAGAGCTATTCTGGACTCCCAGTCTTCTGAAATGAGGGGCACTTACTTGGTAGTCCTGTGAGGAGCATTTAGTTGTGAGAACATTGTGTGTGTTTAAAGCTTTCCTGTCCTAGGCTGCCTAGGCTCCAGTGCTCCCTATGAGAGTTACAGTGTATTTTCTGCTTAATTCATTGATGTCTTGAATTTGTTTTATATATTCTCATCAATTATATATGTATAATATAGCAGAGAACAAAGGAAAATTAGATAAACTCATTCATCCTACAGATATTGATACCTGATTTAGAAATTTCTGATGTACGTATGTATGCTTACCACAGAAGTGTGGGAACTAAATTCCATATGAGTTAAACATGAATTTTATGAATGTGTGCATCTCTTTATTTGTACAGTGGGGGTTCCTAACAGCTGTTTCCAGGTACTCAGAAGTAGCTTATATAATAATAATTTTTTTAAAAGATGAGAGTCAACCCATCACAACTCAGGGAACTGAGCAGAAGAGGGGGCGGATAGATTGTGAGAACCGTGGTGGGGGAGAATATCCAGAGGCATGGCACCCCTCAGTAACAACATACTAAGGCCAGGAGAACCGGGCTAACTCCTAGGCTATCCATGGTCCCCTGCCCCAAGGACTGATCCAGATGGCCCACAGAGGAGGATATCTAGCCGATTGGGGATGGGGAAGAGGGACATTGGGGAACTGGGGATAACAACACATCGTTTGCCCATTAAATAATGTAACTCATTATGGACAATAAAAAAAAAAA
>PVHP010026460.1:0-24540 GCA_004024765.1 Zapus hudsonius | reverse complement strand
ACACACACACACACACACACACAGAGAGAGAGAGAGAGAGAGAGAGAGAGAGAGAGAGAGAGAGAGAGAGGAGAATGGGCATTCTAGGGCTTCTTGCTGCTGCAAACAAATTCCAGATGCATGTGTCACTTTGTGCATCTGGCTTTACATGGGTACTAGGGAATCAAACATAGGCCATCAGGCTTTGCAAGCAAGCGCCTTAACTGCTGAGACATCTCTCTAGCCCCTGAGCATATATTTTTAAAAGAGTAGGCCAGTCATGTCTTTATGTATGTGTGGATGAGTGCACGTGTGGCACATGTATGGAGGACACCTTGGGGTGTTTGCCTTCTTCAACCTCCTTTTTGAGACAGGATCCCTCATTCTACTAACTTTTACTACGACTTAAAAGAAAGTTTAAATATTTGAAACTAGAACCGACCATAGGCCGATAGCTGAGATTCTGGCAAAAGAGGAGCCACCACAGTCATACCATGGAGGATCCATATGGAACCCCACAGAGAATGTCGGGATGAACAAGGGACCCACAGCCACAGCCATTCAATCAACACAGGATAAGCCAGTGAGACAGAAACCAACGATTTTCGACACAAAGACCCCTAAGTTCACAACCTTAAAGCAGCCTTAATACTCATCCACCACGACTCAGGGAACTATGTGGAAGAGGGGGCGGAAAGATTGTGAGAGCTGTGGTGGGGGAGACTATCCAGAGGCATGGCACCCCTCAGTAACAACATACTAGGGCCAGGAGAACCTGGCTGAATACTAGGCTATCCATGGTCCCCTGTCACAAGGACTGATCCAGACGACCCATGGAGGAGGTTATCCAGTGGAGGGGGGAGGGGAGGGCAGTGGGGAATTGGGGATAACAATGCATTGTTTGCCCACTAAATATTGTAACTCATTATGGACAATAAAAAAAAAGAAACTAGAATTTGCAATGAAAGAGAACATGCAGCAGCACTGTCTTTCTGAGCCTGAGCTACCTCACTTAGTATAATTTTTCTCCAGCCATTTATTTTCCTATGAATTTCCTTTTACTTACAGCTGAATACAACTCTGCTGTGTGTATGAACCACATCTTCATCATCCATTCATCAGTTGATGGGCATCTGGGCTGATTCAATTTCCTAGCTATTGGGAAGAGAGCAGCAACAAACACGTCTGAACCAGTATCTCCACAGTAACGAGTAGATTCCTTAGGGTTTCTGCCCAGGAGTGGTAGAGCTGGATCATATGGTAGATCTAGTTTTAGCTTTAGGAGAAACCTCCATTCTTATTGATATGCCCCACATTTTCTTGACCCACTCATCAGCTGATGGCCATCTAGGCTTATTCCATACCTTGGGTATCTGGCATAGTGCTGAAATAAACATGGGTGTGCAACTGTTCCGGTGTTATGTTGACCTAAGTGTTAAATATGAAGTCTGGAGAGGGCACGGTGGCTAAGGCATTTGTCTGCAAACCTAACGACCTGGGTTTGATTCCCCAGCACGCACATAAAGCCAGATACACAAAGAGGGCACCTGTATCTGGAGTTCGTTTGTGGCACTCATTCTCTCTCTGATTCTCTCTCTCCTCTCTCATTTCTCTCTGCTTACAAATAAATAAATAAAACTATTTTTAAAAAGACTTAACATGAGTGGTATCCAAGAGTGGTGCAGCTGGATCACATGGTTCTAGTTTCAGGGTTTTGAGGAACCTCTGCAGGCATTCCCATAGTGACCTCACAAGGCTGTGAATAAGGCTCCTCTTTCCCCACATCCTTCCCAGCACTCTGTTTTCTTGGAGTCATCTCAAGGCTGCAGTTTCTACCACCACCCGAAGCCACTTAAAGGGGATCTGATGGCTCTCCTCTCTGGCTTATCCTGGAGATTGAGGTCCCATCTCTGCCATCATGCTGCACCTGCCCCTCACTCTGTGGGGAGAAGGGGATAACACAGAAGGTACAGGAAGAAGCTAGAGGTTTAGGGTGCTCTGGAGTCTCTCCCCCAAACCTCCTTTCAGCCCCGCATCTTGGACTGGCTGGGGAACTCATCAGAAGCTGTCATTTCTGCAGACAGACGTGGAGAATGTGGGGACAAGCTCCATCCCGAGCCCCAGCAGACCCGCCATGTCTGCCACCCTGAGCGCCATCCTGCACTGCGCCGGCTTGTTCCTAAGGAAGGGGTTGCACAAGAGGCAGGGCGGGCCAGGTCCCATCCCGCCCTCACCCCTGCGGCCATCAAAGGGCCCTTCTATGTTAGGAGCCCTTGTAATTTGCTCTCATTAACCCTGCTTTGTTCTGGGATGGGGGCACCATGGAGAACCCCCAGGCAGGGACTGCAGGCCTGGTCATGCCCCGATGGCTCTCTCCATCCTGCTCTGGAAGGAGACAATGCTGCCTTCCCACGCTGCCCTGGTCTGAGGAAGTGGTCAGTCTGGTGGCCACAGTAGGGGCACTTGTAGTGGCCACAATGGCTGGCTTGGGAACAGAATTAGGTGAGCCCCAACTGCTGTGTGTTCACGTCTCTGAGCCAACAGGTTCCCTTTTGTCAAATGAGGTGAGCAGATGGTGCTCAGAGTCCATGCTGGGTCTCAGAAGGAAAAAGGCTGAAGCATTTTGCTTTGTCACCTGAACCCAGCACAAGACACTGAAGGGCCACCTGCATGCAGGCCTCCTGTGCCACCTGGTGCTTGAACCTGCCAGCCTCAGCCTGCCTTCCCCAGTTTGCAGCCCCCTCCCAGACCTCCCAAGACAACTCACCATGTGGCGAGCTTGGGCCATGCTGGCTGGGGGTGTTACCATTCTCCCTGTCGTCTGCCATCTCTTCTCTCTTGTCCTCCCAACTTCCTGTCCAGCCCTGTGTTATTTTTAAGAATGATTTACTACATATTGTTTTCTTTTGTGTGTAAGTGTGGTGCCCATGTGTACATGTATGTGCAGGCCAGAGGTTGATGTTAGGTGTCTTCTTCAGTTACTCTCCAGCTTATTTATTTATTTAGAGAGGGTGAGGGAGAATATGTGTGTGTGTGTGTGTGTGTGTGTGTGTGTGTGTGTGTGTGTGTGTGTGAGAGAGAGAGAGAGAGAGAGAGAGAGAGAGAGAGAGAGAGAGAGAGAGAGAGAATATGTATGTGCTCCAGGGCCTCTTATACTGCAAATGAACTCCAGACATACCCACCATTTTGTGAGTGTGACTTTACCTGTGACTGGGGATTTGACCCCACCTCTGAATGATGACCCCACACAGGGGACATCACCTCTGAATGCTGTGACACAAGGGACCCCACCTCTGAATCCTGTCACACATAGGGGATCCTCACCTCTGAATGCTGTCACACCGAGGACCCCACCTGTAAAAACTGTCACATTGAAGACGCCACCTCTGAATACTGTCACATTGAGGAGCCCACATCAGAGGTTTTTTGGGAGGACATTAAAGATCCGAGTCATATCACATTTTGACACAGAACAGCTTTGGAGCCGCTATACAACCCAGATTGGAAGTTTCTAGTCTTTTACTACTCTGGCTGTGCTCCAAGAGAGGCCCATTGAGGTGTGGCCCTCGTGTGGCTTGCCAACATCATTAACTTTCCAAAGTCACAGAGCCCCAGCTTGTGCCTCTCAGAGAGACCTATGGGAGAAACAGCCTGATCACAGGCCACTGCCTGTGACTCAGCGCGTCTACCCTTGTGATTGCCACATGGGACTTAAATTCTAAATCCCTTTGCAGGTTCTCTTTCTGTAGTTTTCTGAGAGCTGTGGCGTGTCATACCAGAACTGTGACCCCAAGAGCACCTACAATGTATTCTTCACAGCCTGGGATGCCACCTTCTTGGGCCACGCTAAGTACTTTTTGTTCCCTACACAGCCTATATTTTTATAAAAAAGTTCATGTCTGTGCTTGGCTATCACACATAAAGCCCCGGAACCCGTGCCCAGCACCGAACAGACCAAGCATGGCGTTGCACACCTATAACCCCAGCACTCGGGAGGTGGGGGCAGGAGGATCAGAAACTGAAGATGGTCTTGAACTCTATGACGAGACCGAGGCCAGCCTGGGCTACATGAGACCCTCTCTCTCTCTCTTCTCTCTCTCTCTCTCTCTCTCTCTCTCTCTCTCTCACACACACACACACACACACACACACACACACACAGTCCACAAACATTTCCTCCAAACTTGGTGACAACCCATGTGGTGACTTTCACTTGCTGAGGTGACGTCTGGAAATTGAATAATGAAGACAACCGTGACCATGACATGAAGAACTTCACAAGCATTTGTGGCAAGGGGTTCAGTGCCACATCTTGGCAGATTTGGAGAAAAATTAGTGACATCCTTGAAGATTGTGCTGGAAGTCAAGGTGTTTGGTCTTCCTATGGCTTCCCTGATTTAATCTTTACAGCGGTTCTCTTTACCAGAGCTCTGTGGGAAGTGGGTAAGAGGAATTATGAAGAACATGCATATATTTTTTCTTTTATTTTTAT
The DNA here is from genome assembly GCA_004024765.1 of Zapus hudsonius. Taxonomy (NCBI): domain Eukaryota; kingdom Metazoa; phylum Chordata; class Mammalia; order Rodentia; family Dipodidae; genus Zapus; species Zapus hudsonius. The sequence continues at coordinate 20,069 of PVHP010026460.1, read as the reverse complement.
GGCATGTTCAGCATTTGTTTTCAAAATTAACTTTGACAATTTCACACACACATATAATGTACTGTGGTCTCCCCCTATTGCCCTTCCTCGTCTCACTTCCGCTGACCCTCTTCCTCTCTGAATGTGTCCCTGTTCTAATCTTCTGTCTTTTGGGGGTGCATGTGACTCAAGGACTTTAGGGTTATCTACATGAGCATGGGGGAGGCCTCATTTACCAGAGCTCAGGCTACTTGCCAGTGGTTACATCACAGAAGAAAATGTGCCCCTTTCCCTTGATTTCAGTGTTTTCAGAGTCTCATGGAGTTCAGGCTGTCCTAAAACTCGCGGTGTAGCTGAGGATAATCTTGAACTTCTAGCCTCCACCTGCCCAGTGCTAAGATTGCAGGCATGTGGGCCACATCTGGTTTATGTGACGCTGGGGTTTCACGCACGCTAGGCAAGCACCCCACCCACTGTGCTACACTCCCGGCCTCTAACGGGCACATAATTTAGAAGAACTTTGTTTCAGAAATATTAAGTGACAGCCTGACCTGGTTATGAGTCCACCGCTCAGTGTTTCTCAGCTTTTGTTTTTTCTTTCGTGTGTGTGTGTGTGTGTGTGTGTGTGTGTGTGTGTGTGTGTGTGTGATGTGCACAGGGAGGTTAGAGGACAACCTCAGGTGTCAGTCTTCGCCTCCCACCTTGTTTGAGTCAGGGTCTTTCTTGTCTTGCCACAGTGAATGCCAGACTCGCTGGTCCGAGAGGTTTTTGGATTCTCCCAACTTTCTTGCTTGTGTCTGGGTTCTTGTGTCTTCTCCCTCAGGTCTGAGGTTATCAGGCTTGCACAGAAGCACTCTGAACTATATTTCAGCATTTTTTTGAGCCTCACCTTGGAATACCTATGTTTCCCAGTCAGCCTCCTAATGCTGGGATAGCAGGTATGTGCCACCATGCCCACCTCCGTTCAGTATTTCTGCAACGGTTCCTTCAAAAGCCAAAAGCTGTCTTCCTGCCACGATGCTTAAGTGACTATAGCCCTCAGGGGCTGTGTTAATGCTCAGCAAGGATTCGCTAAAGAGCATCCTTTGTCACGCTTGGCAGCTTCACTGCACTTGGCTTGCCTTTGAACTTTGCCACTCATCCAGTGGCTTGTCTGAGAATTAGATTTGTTCTGGAAGCTCATGGAGGCACAGTGGCCGAGGACATGGACCTCTGATCTGACCTGAGAGGGGACTGTGGACCACAGACTTCTTTCTGCCCCTGACCCAGGACATTCCTGAGTGATCCTTGCTGAACTGTGAGACATTCTAGAACTTTTGATCCTCATCTGACAGGTGGAAAAAAAAATCTACCCTCTTGCCTTTCTAGCTTTGTTCAGAGGATCAAGTGAGGTAAAAGACTTTGAAAAACAGAGAGCTCTTATCTTTCTCCTGAGGCCTCTCACGGGCTGTGCTCCTGCCTGTCCCCACCCTTCCCTGTGGCTGTATAACCCATGACAGTCCTAAGGCATGTCATGCTGGTGCACCCCTGCAAGCCTGCCTCAGTGCCTTCTCCAGCTTCCGCCAGAGGGTCACCGTTCCAATGTCCTTTTGTCAGAGAGGCTTTCTCTACTCCTTGGACACTGACCGGTGCTCATGCTGCATGTCTGCCCACCTGATGTGTCTCAGAACCTTCGGTCTACCCGCTGTCTGACTTGAAAATGTCAGGCAACGAGGGAGCAGAAATTTGCTTTGTTCTCTATAATCCTGGCACTTAGAACCTGGCACACGTACACTTTCTACCAAAAAGCATTTTAAAAAGATGGAAGGTGTGGGAGAAAAGAAGCCCATCAGAGTGATCTTGGTACGGAGCAAGGTGGGCAGGGCAGAAGGCCAAGGTGGGGCCAATGACATGCAGCGAAGACCCGGAGCCCCCACGTTTGTCCCAACCCCACCAGGCTTACCTGCTTTACAGCAGAGCCTGGCTGTAATTATGGGCCTTGGGATTGTTTACTTCTCGTTAACCACCTTCTTTGCTCACTTAATTGGTCCAAAGCCATGGCATGGTAAGTAACTGTGCTGCAATTTGGCAGATGGCAGCAAGAACAGGGATCATGCTATCTTTCGCTCACTGGGCGGGCTCCTGGTGGAGTGCACACTCCCTAACAGCTCACACAGACAGTTTGAAGTACCTTTGATGTCCTGGCCAGCACGTCCCCATGACACTCACTCAATCTGGGAATCTGGGATCACTCCCTGAGCTGAGTGTGTGTTTCTGAATTCCCAGCTCTCTGAACCTGTGACACACGGTGGAAGCCGTCCTCAGTCCTGCTGCAGAGGACTGAGACCCAAGCTGCAAATGCCCAGCCTCTGTCTCGGTTGCTCTGGTCCCACTTACCTTCTGTCTTCCTGGGTAGATGCTGTCGCTGTGGGTCCATCATGTCTTCCCATGACCTCCTCGGCTAAAGGAACCATATCCACGATGGGAAAGTTCTAGACTCTCTGCATCTCTGCTCAGTCCATTGATAAGCAAGCAGCTTTTTTTTTTTAAAAAAGACTTGTCTTTTTAAAAATATTTTTATTTATTCGTTTTTCAAGCAGAGAGATACACACACACACACACACAGAGAGAGAGAGAGAGAGAGAGAGAGAGAGAGAGAGAGAGAGAGAGAACGAACTAGGGCCACCACCTTGTGGGTCTGGCTTATGTGGGTCCTGGGGAATTGAACCCAGGGCCTTAGGCACTGGAGGCAAGTGCCTTAACCACTGAGCAATCTCTCCAGCCCAAGCAAGCAGCTTTATCCAAACTCCATATTCCCAAGTGGACATCTTATTTCCTAATACTGTACTAGACATGGTTGAGGCCATGGAATTTTTCACTTGAGCACTGGGTTCTGGAGGCTAGCTAGAGAGTAGCAAAGGAACACCCTGTCCTCCAGGGGAACAACACACACACACACACACACAGTGGAAATAAGGCAATTTCCTTCTCAAGAAGCACCATGAAGGGGCCATGAGCTAGGGAGATGGCATGCTGGTGAAGGATTAGAGTTTGGATCCCCAGAACCTAAGTAAAGCAGATGCAAGTGACACACACATCTGTAATTCTAGTCATCCCATAGCGATGGGAGGCAGAACCGAGAGAATCCTGAAGCTTACAGGCCAGTTGGCCCAGTGTCTCCAATGGAAAAAAAAAAAAAAAAGAAGATATATCCGGTCACAAATAAAGCTGAGGACAGGGATCACAAGGCTGTCTGTCCTTTGGCCTCCACATGTCTACCATGGCACTCATGTGCCCATACCTGCCCCCCCCATACCAAACAAGAAGAAGAATTAAGGGACTTCGATGGGGCTTTTGTTAGTGATGTCAGAAAGGGGCTGAGATCCGAATGAAGAGAAGCAGCGAGGGCAGAGACTCAGCAATGGGAGAAGACGAGGTTAATGGGTTTACATAGAGAGTGTGAATAAGGAGTGACTTACAGAAACGCGGGTAACCCTGAGTCAGCTACGTCACTGAAAAGTCTCACCTTAGCATGAACGATGACCTCATAGCTGCAAAGATGAAGTCCCCTCACTTCAGAGAACCTTTCAAACTATATACTATACTACACTCTACTGTACTGTATTATATACTCAAAAAACATTGTGTGTGAGTGAGTGTGTGTGTGTGTGTGTGTGTGTGTGTGTGTGTGAGAGAGAGAGAGAGAGAGAGAGAGAGAGATGTATGTATGGGCATCTCAGGGCCTCTTGCAAATATATTCTAGATACACATGACACTTTTTGCATCTGGCTTTTTGTGAGTACTGGGGAATTGAACCTGAGCCAGCGGGTTTTGCATGCAAGCTCTATTAGCCACTGAGCCATGTCCCCAGCCAGAGCTGCTTCTGATGAAGGTGACAACGGCTATTGTGTTCAAAGTTCAAAGTTGTCCTACAATTAAAGTCTTGTGGATTTGATAGAGAGCCGGGTTCTCATGGAGGCCCACGAGAAGGTCATGGTGGGCTTTAGATAGGCTGTGACTTACATCTTGCACAGTCCCGGGCTGGCCTCCAGGGAGCCGAGTGCAGGGAACACAGTCATCCAGGGGGGGGGAAGGTGGTAGCTAACAGGGCAGAGGGGCTCAAAGTGTTGTTCCGAGGAAGAGCCCAGAGAATGCCATGATGGAGGGAAGGAGAGGTGTGCAGACACTGTCAGGTGTGTATGGTGAACTGCAGACACGACCTTGTGGCCCTGCAGTGCGCTCAGCCCTGGGGTTTGGCACACCTGAAACAACAATACAGTGATTTCTCAGCTACATTTGTTCTGGGAGTGGGCAGCAGCCACATGGCTTTATTTATTTATATTGGGCAGAGAGTGGCATTCATAACAGTCCCTAAGTGTCACTGGAGCTCAGTCTCCCCAGGAGCTCACTGGAGGGCTCAGGGACTGTGCCAAGAGGTACACAAAGCATGTGCTCCCAATGGTCCTACCAGTTCCATAAGTAACCAATCCGGGTAGACGAGACAGTCTCACCCACTGCTGTCCCCAGGTCACCCTGAGCTCCCTGAAGGCACCTCTGCCCCTTCCTTGGCTACAGAAGCCCACCTTCTGGATTCCAGTGAATTCTAGCTGCTTTTAAGATCACAGAGATACATACTGTTCACATTGCTTGGAGTCTCAGCACCCACCCACCGGCTTCTCTCTGTGGGTCACACACAGCCTCAGAGGCCTTTTCTCAGAGGCTCATCTGCTTTCCACTAAGTATTGAATGACAGCCGTGTGTGGGAAATGTCAGGGGAAGATGTTCTGGGCTGGAGACGGATTCACCCAGGTTTCTCTTGGTTAGGGGACTCCCCAGCTTTGCCCATGATTTGGACTGGTGCAGAGAAGATGGTCCTCACTCAGAGGGTCTCCCGAAGCCCTCCAGAAGCTTCTTGGAGAAGAGACTTCAGCCCTTGCACTCTTGGCCCAGCCTGGCTGACAGACAATGCAGGTTGTGCCCTGTTCCAGGGCTAATAAAAAAGCCAGCCCTGGGGCACTGGGGCCTTGTAGTAAAGTTTTAATAGCCATGGTGGGTTTGATCCCACACTCCTGAGAAAATTAGTCACTCTAGGTTCAAGTGAGGAATTTATGGACAGGCCTCAACAACCTGCTTCTAATTTGGAGCTGAAGATGTAGGTAAGAGCCCCCAAAGGCAACCCAGTCCAGAGGAAGGAGGGTGAGGCCAGGAGCCTGATTCCTGCCACTCAACAAACCTAGTCCTCCGTGCGTCTGGCCCTGTGTTTGAGCAGGCTCCTTCGGTGAGCCTGAGCGCTGTGTGATGTGAGCAAGATCCTTCCCGTCTCTGGGCTTCAGCTTTCCAAGTGGCAAAATGACAGAGTGTGGCTCTGAGTCTGTTCCATGAAGGACCAATGGCACCTCCAGCTGTGGCTGCTCCCTGGGGGCATCCTTGGGGAGGCCACCATGTTTTTGCCTTCCCCCCCTCAGCCTCTCTCCACTGCTACTGAGGGAGGTGCAGAAGGGGTTAAAGCCACTCAACAAGGAAGGACTAGTCACCCAGTCCCCTCCTTCTCCGAGTTCTCTCCCCCTTTTGTTCTCAGGGAGTTGCTGGGCTTTTTGGGGTTGGGCAAGCCTGCGAGCTGGGCTGGGAGCCATGCCTCTCTGGCACGGAGGTTGGGCACTGCAGCGACTTGCCCTCACTCCTGCCCCAGGCAAGGAACCTGAAACAACCACAAAGGGTGGAAAAAAACCTGAAACCGAGGCCTCACTGGAGCTAGAGGCTGCTTCAGAGAACAGCGGCTCAGCCACCATTTTGAGAATGGGGAAACTGAGGCTTGGGAATAGAAACATTTTGTGGATTCACCCAGCAAGTTAAGGAAATACTCAACTGTAAGCTTCATAGTTCTCAAGACTAAGTCCTTTCTCATGGACTGAGCTGTGGAGTTTGGGAACAGTCCTTTGGGATGAAGTTGTCAAGAGCAGGCAGGACTGGAAGCAGAGAGGAGGGTGGTTCCCAGTGCCAGCAAAGCAGGGGGGAAAAGGTGCCTGGCCCCCCTAGGGCTGCCATCTTGGCACCCACCCCTCACTTGGCCAAGTAACTGCAGGCGCCCCGGGTGACAGATCCCCTGGATCCATGGATGTTGGTCAGCAGATCAATTCTGAGAACCCAGCTCTGATAGCGATCCCTTCAGTTCAGGGATCTGAGCTTTTGAAACAAGCTTGGTCTCAAGTCCAGCTCCTCTCCTTCATAGCAGTGTGATCCTGGGAAGGTTGCTTAGCCTCTGAACTTGAGCTACCTGTCTGAAAAATAGTAGCATGACCAGCATCTCGAGATGGTTAGGGCAGGGCTCGGAGAAAGCACTATAGAAAATATGGCTTCTGTAGCAGTTACCTTCTCAGTTTTTTGGACAAAACACCCAACCAGAAGTATCTTATGGGAGGAAAGGATTTATTTTTCAGCCTATAGCTTTGAGGGGCAGCTTCATCATGGTGAAGCTGGCTCATACGTCACACACACACCAGAAAGACCAGCAACCTGAGCTGGCTCTGAACACACAGTGAACTGGACTCCTCAATCCCCAAGGTCCATCCTCAGCAATACACCGCTCCAGCAAGGCTCCGCCTCTCAAATGTGCCACCAGCTGCGATCAGGCAGGAAGCTCCATCACAAACACCTGAGGCTATGGAGACTGTAGTGGTTTGACCCAGGTGTCCCCCACAAACATGTGTTCTGGATGCTTGGTCCCCAGCTGATGGCAGTTTTGGAATTAGAACTTTGTTGGAGGTGTGTTGTTGGGATTGGGTTTATGGGGGTTATAGTCAGCGTCCCCTTGCCAGTGTTTGGCACACTTTCCTGCAGCTGTTGTCCACCTGATGTTGGCCAGATGCCCACCCTCTGCTCATGCCATCGTTTTCCCTGCCATCATGGAGCTTCCCTTTTAGTCCATAAGCCAAAATAATTATGGGCTCCCATTCCTCCCATCAGCCACTTTTGGTTGGGTTCTTTGTTGCAGCAATGAGAAATTTAACTACAACAGGAACATTCGCATCGAAACAACCACAGCGTCTGCCACTCCTCTGCCATGGAACCTCCCCAGCCTTCCTTTGGGCCTTCCCTCTTTCTTCCCTCTATGGCTTCTTCCACATTCTCCTCAGTGGAATGACCTGTTTCTGGGCCACACTCCTGGCAGGATGTGATGCTCTCAAAGTCAGCAGAGGTGTCTCCTTTATAAAAGGCAAAATGCAGAGAAATAGAGCTCAGTCAGTAGAGTGCTTGCCTTGCCAGCATCAGGACTTGAGTTTGAATCTTCTGCACCAAGAGTGAGTCAGTGTGTACCATTAATTCCTGTGCTGGGGGAGAGGAGACCAGAGAATACCTAGGGCTTGATGGCTAGCTAGTCTAGCTTCCTTAGAGAGCCTATCTCCAAAATAAAAGAGAGCAACTGAGGAAGACTCCCAACATTGAGCTCTGGTCTCCACATGGATGCTCAAACAACACATGGATGCAACACACACACACACACACACACACACACAGAGCTGTTTAAATAAAGCATAATGAGGGACTGATAGGTTGCAGGTTCCATTGCCACATTCATCTATGGCTCCTGCCTCCTGTACCATCTTCAGGTTGACCAGTTGTCTATAGGCTCAGACATGGTGTAGGAGAAACAGCAGGTACCCAGGATGACCCAATGTAACCTGGATGTCTGTGAACTGGATGGCTGAGCTGGCCCTTCTCCTCTCTGAGGCAGTCTGACCCACTGCAGCTCTGGGAAGATCCCTTTTTTTTTCCTAGTTCATGGGTATCAGTGTGCAATAAAACTTTATAAGACCTCTGTGCACTCACTCCTTCCTCTGGCTCTGCCTGGGTTTCTATGAGGGGGTCTAGTCCAAGTTCAAGTGGAACTAGGGGCTTGGGGGCAGCTTCTTGCTATCCATTTCTGCATACATTCAGTTACTTATGCATAAACCAGTCTGATTTGGATTTATGTCTCTCACAATTGAAAATTTCAAATTCAGGGGGTTGGAGAGATGGCTCAGAGGTTAAAAGTACTTACTTGCAAAGCCTGCCTTTCCTGGTTCAATTCGCCAGCACCCATGTAAAACTGGGCAAGCGTTCATTTGTAGCAAGAGACCGTGGTACACACACACACACACACACACACACACACACACACACACAAATAAATAATTTTTTTTAAGAATCCCCAAAATTTCTAATTAAGACAAAAGACATAGAGCAAGTGGATGTGTCAGCTTTCCAGTGGTCTGGTGAAATCATTCAGATAATGATTTATCAGAACTTCAGGTGCATCTAGGCGTTTGTAGTCATGAGTTTCAGCCCAGGGTCTGTGGGCCCAATGCCTTTGAGCCTGTGTACAGCATGGTGGGAGCAGGTGGTGGAACAAAGCTGTTCACCTCATGGCAGCTGGGAAGCAAGGACAAATGAAGGGCTAGTCCCCATATCCTCTTCAAGGGCATGGCCCAATGACCTCAGCTCCTTCTATTAGGCCCCACCTCTTAAAGGTTCCATCTCCTCCCTACAGAGTTCCACTGGTGACTGAGCCTTCAGGCTCTGGAGCATCCTCTAGACCAAACGATAGCCTTGACTCAGTGATGTTAGCTGCTGGCCGCATAGCCACCCTGCCTTCTCCCTGACTGGTGAGTCCCGGGGGATATGTGAGGATGATCCACGCCTACCACAGCACCTCTAAGTCTTATGTTTGACGTTCTCTTGTATCTGGTGATGGCCATGCGACCTCGTTCTAGACCCTGAAACCTAAGTGGAAATTGACTGGGAAAGGAAACGTAAAGGCCTTTTGGGAACATTCACGTTGTCAGCATCGCCCGGCTTCCACTTCCTGCTTGGAAAGGCATGTGACATCTAGAGCCACAGTAGCCATACTGTGACTGTGAGCTAGAAGCCAAAGGACCTCCAGCACCACCAGTCTTGACATCACGGAGCCACAGGCTGTCGCTGTCCACCTTGTACTTCCTGTCAGTCAGACAATAAAAGCAAATAACCTATTTAAGGCACCAGAGCTGGATTCTCCGATCAAATGGATCTTGGGAAATGAAATTTCAGTACATAGAATGCAAGACCTACCTGGCCACGTCACGGATTCAAACTTGATGAGAAGAATAGGAAAGTGAGGGGGGCGAGTCGGCTCAGCAGCTAACGGCACTTACTTGCCAAACCTGCTGGCTCTGGTTCAGTTCCTCAGCGTCCACGTAATGCCAGATGCAAAGTGGTGCATGTGTCTGTGACCCCAACATGCCTGTGACAATGGGAGGCAAAGCCAGTAGAAGCCCAAGATCTCAGGCCAGCTCGTCTGACAGCCCTTTGCAGCCTGGCAGTTCATTCGCAAGAAACCCCATCTCAAGGAAGGGACAGCACAGACACCTTGAAGTTGTCCTCTGATCTCTGCGTGCATACCATGGCACATGCACACACACACAAATAAAAAATTTTAAAAATGTTCAAAAGGAACAATAGTGAAGAATAAAATAACTAGTATTTATTATGAACTCTTGCCAGCCAGTATGATAAGTACTTTAGTTGAATATAGATGTACGTTTAGTCATAATAACACTGTGAGGAGAATATTATCAGTCCCATTTTGTGGATCAGAAAACTGAGCCACGGACAGCTTTGGCTCATTCGCACATCATAAATGCTGCCAACGGAATGGGTTCTGAGAGCCACAATGGGTTCTGCTCTCTTTATTCATGAGAGAGTGTCCTGCCTGAGATGACGTGTACACGCACTGTAGACAAGCTAGTCAACAGTCATTGTTGTAAAGAAGAGACAGAGAAGGGCCCCTGAAATGAGGGACACCTGATACCATCAGTAAGAGAGGTTCAAACACACCAAAAAAGAGAAGTCTAGGCTTTGCAGTGAGGGATAAATAACCTACATCCCTTGGCACCTGTCACAGTCCAGTTTCTATTGCTATAACAAAATGCCTGAGGCCAGACAATTAATATGGAATGAGAGATTCACTCACGGTTCTGGAAGCCTGGAAGTCAAGGCTGTGGTGCTGGCATGTGGTTAGGGTCTTCCATGGCATTATAACAAGACAGAAAGCTTTGCCCTTGAGCTCGCTCATGTTCCTCCTGTCTTAGCCTCTCCAAGTAGCTGGGGTTACTACTACCTATTTTGAAATATGTAATTCATTCCAAAGTGTGAACTTTTGGAGGAAGAAGCATTCTAGCCATGGCAGAGGCAAGAACTCCACCACCTCAACTCTGGGCCAAGGCATAACTGTCTCATGATGGCCTCGTGGCATCAGTTAAGACATACTTAAGGGCTCCATTGGCAGAGTGCTTTCCCAATGTGTGTAAGGGCCTGGCTTCAATCCTTGGCACCACATAAGCCAGTGTGCTGGTGCACACCTGCCAGCCCATCACTTGGGAGGTGGAGGCAGGAAGATCAGGAGTTCAAGGTCACCCTTGGCTACATAGGGGGTTTGAGGCCAGCCTGGGCTACACGAGATCTTGTCTCAAAAATACATACACATATACATATACAGATACATATATATGAGCTGATGTGTCGGCTTTTGCAGGAGAAAGCAGAGAAGCACGTAGGAGACCCCGTATGGAGTTTGAAGAAGTCGAGCTCTTAAATCAGCCACACCTCCCTGGGATTACGGTTTTCACCACCACCACACACAGGTTTTACAGTGTTAGAGGTAGAACTCAAGCTTTCTATGATTAAAGGAGCATGGGTCTTCGTGTCAGATAACCTGGGTTCTGGCCAAACACCCCTGGATAGGAATGGGGATTCTGAGGTTAGCACCTGGATTTCAAAGTGCTCGCAGCAAAGGTGCCAGCACCAGGCAAGCATTCTACCCACTGAGCCACGTCCCAAGCCTCAAGGACTTCTCAACACCACTTTCCCAGAACATTCCCTTCCCAGGCCTATTAATGTCCACCAGTCTGTTTTTAGCAAATATGAACTTAATCATGGTGCCTGGAGGTGACTCACAGGCTCCTGGGGCTGAAAACCCCATGGTTGTGAGAAGACCCAAGGAACAGGATGTGTTGGGGACCTCTGCTTGCTGCAAGCAGAGAGCTGTCAGAGAGCCAGAGCCAGCTAAGAAAGGCTGTCCAATGAGTGCGATCTCTAAATGGGTAGGAGCCACAGAATAAGGAACCCAAAGGTCGCAGCCGCACATGCTGAGACTCTCATACCCATAAGTCTCTCCTGATTTGGACAGATAGGGAAGCAGAGGTCCTACCCAAGGCCAGAGAGCTGGGGCTTCCAGGAGCTGGTTGGCTGGAATGTTTCTGAGATGTTCAATCACGAAATATCCAGAGTGTCTGTGTGGCTCTCACAATAATGAGGTGATCACAGGGGTACCTGTCCCCCTGGGGTTCATGGTTACAGTAGTGGTGAAGGTTACAGATTCTGGAATTATCAGACAGGGTCAAAATTTGATGAGCCCTTGCTTTGCTGAGGTTATATACATCCTAAGCTACAAGGCGAGATCAGGCATATAACCCACAGTGATGTGTCCATACCATATGTATGCAGTCCACAGAGCACACAGATGCAGGCATATAAACATGTACGTATACACATGAGTGCGCACACACACACACACCCCTACACACACAGAGGACCTCTTTACATTCTCCCTCCAAAGCACTAGAAGTGACAGTCACATATTCTCCTGAAGAAACAATTCATAAATGCAGTCTGACCCACGACCAAGGGCGCCCCTTGCCATCTCTGTGGAGACCAGAACCTTCCTCAGCCCCTCTTCCCTGAGTCAGCACTTCGGGCCCCATCTCCCCCCTCTTGCTCACAGCAGCTTCCCAGGGCCCAGGGCCCAGAGCCCCTGACTCACCTGGCCTCAGCTTGGAACACAGGCCTGTGGTTTGCACAAGTCAGAGCAGAGCCTGAGCCGGGGATGGGGGATGTTGGTAGAGGGAGGCAGGAGGTCACGCTCAGGTAAGGGTCAGGTAAGGAGGTACACGTGTGAGCCGTGTGTCTGGGTGTCTGGGCCAGAGATCAGTGGCCATGTACTCATTAGCTCCCTGGAGAGCCAGCAGCACCCCCAGGCTGTCTGCAGTCGGGAGCCCCTGGGCCCGCTCTATGCCTCCTCCACCTCCAGAGTTGTCTTTAGGGGGTGAAGAATCCACCATACCCATTTCAGATCACAGTCTGTGAACCCTATACCTCAATTTCCTGCATAATGGCTCCCAGCCAGCTTCTTTCCAAGGGTCTTTCCTTCAAGGGCAGCCCCGCACCCCTGAGAGGGGACAAGGCGATGCAAGGGTGTAGAAGGGTGGTATGGGTGAAGAGCCGACTGGTGGGTGTGCATCACTTTCCTTAAGGTAAGGTGAGGTGAGGTGAGGTGAGGTGAGGTGAGGTGAGGTGAGGTGAGGTGAGGTGAGAGGAGGGAGGGGAAGGAAGGGGGAAGGGGAGGGGAAGGGGAGGGGGGAGAGAAGACAAGGCAAGTGGGCTTGAGCCAAGGCCCTCCTGTTGCACCCTGGCTTCCCACCTGCAATATTGGGGTACACCTGCCTGGCATCAGCCCCGGGAGCTCTAGAAGACCAACACTTGACTGGCTTTCTATGATTAAAGGAGCATGGGTCTGCGTGTCAGATAACTTGGGTTCTGGCCAAACTCCCCTGGACAGGAATGGGGTTCTGGGTTTCAAAATTCTGGAACTTTCTATCTCTGTCACCTCAGCTGACTCATGAGACCAGCCATTGGTGGAAAGGCTCATCACAGTGGCTGAGGCCCACATGGCTCGATGGTGTGTGAACCTTCTTGCTTTCTCTGAGCCTCACCCTCCTTCAGGAAAGAGGCCCAGACACCAAATCCAGCGATTTCTGCAGTTCTTTAGCCCAGGGTGAGGACTGAAGGAGAAGCAGCCCAGGGCCCTGAGGGACCCTGGGCAGAGTGCAGCAAATGCACTGAATGTCCCAGAGGCACAGAGGGGACCCCCACCTGGCGAATGGCAGGGCTTGGAGAGAAAGGGGTTTGAAGCCAACCACAGTCCCTCTGGCTCCAGAGCCTTCGCACACGCTGACCCCTTTGCTAGCAGCGCTTGCCGGCTTCCACTGTCATGTCTTGACTCAAATGTCACTTCCTCAGGAAGCTGAGATCCTTCCAGGTATGGGTCACGACTTTCCCTTGCATGGATCCCCATCTGTGATGACACCTCTAGGTGGGTGGCCATGGGGGCATGTCCTTTCCTTCCACTCTGTCCATTGCACTTCCTGCTTCTCCATGTGCTCCCCAAGAACCCTTTATTTCTCATTGCTAAAATCTAGTCAACTGCAGCATGCAGGGACTGATGAATTGTCACCTTTCCTGGAGGCACCATATGAAGACAGGTGTCCCTGCTCTCTCTCTGTCTCTCTCTCTTTTCTCTCTCTCCCTCACTCTCACTCTCTCTCACATACACATCAGTGCCTATGGTAGTGCCTGGAAGGACGTACAATTGTCAAGCAGCATTGTTGGATGAATGAATGAATGAGTGAGTGAATGATTCCCCTCTATGAGTTGGATCTCTGGAAAACCAGGATCAATGAATGAATGAACAAGTGAACACATGAATGAATGACTTCTGTGGCAGTGTGGCCACTTCCCCCAGGAATTCTGGGGTGCAGGAGGATTGGTGGGGTCTGGGTGAGAACCCTGATTTGGTGAGAAAGAAAGTTGCGGTGTCCCCACAAGGGAATGCTGAGCTGTGTCCTCTCTTGGGCAGCCGAGCTGGGCCTTGCCTTTGCTGGGCCTCACCTTCCCCGTGGATGAGTCCCTCCAAACTCTCCTTGGCTCTGCAATCTTGTGACCGAAGCTAAAGTTTCCCTTTGGTCTCACTCCCAGGACTTGTGACCAGGTATGAGGTCAGTCTCATGGATTTCAAGATAACCACGGTCCTATCTGTGGCGCCAGGGCATTGCTTGGTGCTGCTGGATGTCACTGTGCCCATGGGTTACCTGCCCCACCAACCTTCTATCCTTTGGGCTCCTGGCACACCCTGGGGCTGGGCCAGGGAAGCTGATACAGCAGGTCGGGCCTGGCCTGTCACGTGGACACCCTGGTAAAGCCTGGCTTTGGCCATCTCGGTTTCCTGCAGCCATAGGTGTTGGAAGGAGTCAGACCTGGTGTGTGTTCCCTCCTCACCACAGCCTAGCTATGGGCACTTGGATTACTTAACTCATGTTAATGAATGTGAGTTTTTCTGTCTACCAAACTCAGATGGTAACACTTATTTATTGACTCATTGGTTCAATTCGCTCCTTAACTCACCCATGTTTGATATTAAATAAGCTTTCGCTGCCCCCCCACACAAGGCGTTCAGTGGTTGAACAATGCCACCACGTCACAGAAGTATTGGCATGCCTAACGCCATTGCTTCTCACCACCTGGGGCTGCTGGGAAAGAGGAACCGAATTTTAAATTTCACTTGATTTTAGTTCATTTTAATTTACAATTTTTAAATTTTTAAATATTTTATTCATTTATTTATGAGAGAGAGAGACTGGGTGCACCAGGGTCTCCAGTCACTGCAAACTCCAGACCCATGAGCCACCTTGTGCATCTGGCTTGATGTGGGTACTGGGGAATCAAACTCGGGTCCTTAGACTTTGTAGGCAAGTGCCTTAACCGCTGAGCCATCTCTCCAGCCCATAATTTAAAATTTTGAAAATGGATGCTGGTTTACTTTTAAGCCTCTTTGAAATAACCCGAGAACACAAGACCTCTTTTCTTTAAATATTTATTTTATTTGTGTGTGTGTGTGTGTGTGTGTGTGTGTGTGAGAGAGAGAGAGAGAGAGAGAGAGAGAGAGAGAGAGAGAGAGAGAGAGAGAGAGAAAACGGGCACACCAGGGCCTCCTGCCATTGCTCTTCAGACCCATGTGTCACTCTGTGCATCTGACTTTATGTGGTGTGACTGGGGAATGAAACCTGGGCCATTAGGCTTTGCAAGCAAGTGCCTTAACTGCTGAGCCATCTCTCCAGCCCAAGACTTCTTTTTCAACCTTAAATTTTAAGAAATCAAAATCCAGTTCAAGATTGATGATAAAAATTTAGTCTTTGAACCAAAATATAATTGAAGTGTGTCAAGACACACTGAATTTTTTAGATGAGTAAGGAATAAAGAATGAAAAATGAGCAGGGTGTGGTGGCGCACGCCTTTAGTCCCAGCACTCAGGAGGCAGAGGTAGGAGGATTGCCGTGAGTTCGAGGCCACCTTGAGACTACATAGTGAATTCCAGGTCAGTCTGGGCTAGAGCGAGACCCTACCTCAAAAAAACAAACAAACAAAAGAGTGAAAAATCTCTTACTAATAAATATTTAAATACTGATTGCATGTTGAAATAACATATGAGGATACAGGTAAAATGTAGTATATTTTATTATAATGTATTATAAAATAAAATAATGATTTTCACCTGTTTTATTTCTTTTCACTCATTTTTTTTAGACAGTTCTGATCTTCCTGTCTCCACCTCCAGCGTGCTGGGATCACAGATGTTCACCACCATGCCTGGTTTATGTGGTGATGGGATTTGAATCCCAGACAAGCACTCTACCCATTGAGCTATATCCCAGCCCACATCTGTGCTCTTTTTTTTTTTTTGAGGTAGGGTCTCGCTCTAGCCCAGGCTGACCTGGAAGTCACTATGTAGTCTCAGGGTGGCCTTGAACTCACTGCAATCCTCCTACCTCTGCCTCCTGAGTGCTGGGATTAAAGGCGTGCGCCACCACGCCCAACCATATCCGTGCTCTTACTGGAATGATGGTTAAAAGGGAAGATTCCAAGCTCAGCTCCAAGCTCCAAGCATTTTTGAGTCCCAGCTCTGACTTTGGACAAGTCTTTAACTGCCCTCCTCTAAGAAGTAGGGACACAGTTGTAGGGTGCTGGGACACAGCTCTTTGGGTGTGACAAGTGGGTTTCATGTGTGATCCCTGACAATGAGGTGTGTGTGGGGGCTCCACCTTTATTGTCCTCATCACCACACAGATCACCTCCTTGTCACGGGATCCAGAGAGTGAGACAGATCCCCATGGAGTCCTTGTGGGTAGACACAGGGCCTCGATTCCAGCTGTCCCACCCATGGGAT
This sequence comes from Zapus hudsonius, assembly GCA_004024765.1. NCBI lineage: Eukaryota > Metazoa > Chordata > Mammalia > Rodentia > Dipodidae > Zapus > Zapus hudsonius. The sequence continues at coordinate 4,039 of PVHP010026460.1, read as the reverse complement.
TCTAGGTCTCTCGAGAGGCATAGTTTCACTCCACTGTTCTCAGCCCTTGACAGAGAGGGGTGGGAAGCTGCCCAGGGTCACACAGTTACCCAGGGCAGAGACAGAACTGAAACTCAGACTCCCTGACTCCTGATCTGGCTGTTTCTGCCGCAGTTGGGGTCCTGAGGTGCCCTGGCACACTTGCCAGAACTCCCAGGTGGTACATCCCCCCTCTCCAGGCTCAGGGATAATCCTGTAATGAATTAAGTGGAGCAATTATGGAGGGTTAGGGGAGGCTCTGCTGCTTGTCAGTAACCAGTTGGCACCTTACAAAAATCTCACTTGTTTTCAGTGGTGTGTTTACAGATAGTCTGTATTCTGAGTCTTGAAGTCTCTGCCCCTCCAGATCCATCTGTCTCCCCATCTCTCTAGCACAACAGAGACACCCCACAAGCAAAATTCACTTTGAAGGTCTTTGTTCAGAGTGGGGGAAGGGGCTGGGTCTTGGAGATGGCCCAATACCAGCCTCGTCCTTGATTGGAGTGTCCCACTCTGATCTCCCCTCATCCCTCAGGGTCACCTGCTCTCAGTAGCCTTCCATGATGTTTTCTGTTGCAGCAACAAAATCCCCAAGGCGAAGAAGCTTATAAGGATTACAGACAGACTTCTTTGTCTCAAAATTCTGGGGGATGGGATGTCTGGGACACAGTGTTGGCATGTGTTGGGGTCTGGTGAGAGCCATTCTATGATGTCATGACATATCCAAGGGCATTGTGGTAAGATGGAGCCAACATGCCAGTTTCTCTTCTACTCCTGAGAACCATTGTTCACTTGTGAATAGATTGTGGTTTCTGAGGCTCTGTCCTCATGGCCACTATATCATATCCTATCAACATATGGCTTACATATGACAACTGGGGTCACATGCTTCTAGAATAGTCCCCAAAGCACTCTGGCCCTACCTATTTTCCTTAAAACACAGGGATCTATAGATGTCGTCGTGTTGCTGTAACTGCAGAGGCGATTATTTTTGGTCTCTTCCTGGGTGGCAGCTCAGGAGGACAGGAGTGTTGCCCACCATGTACACCTAGGTCCCGATCCAATGCCTTGGCATCTAAGGGGGGCTTCATAGCAGTTGCTGAGTGAGTGAATGAAGGAATGGTGGCTTAAAGCATAAAGAAATGCAAGCTGGAAGCGGTTCTGGTTGCAGCTCCTTCGCTAACGTGCCATGTGACCTCGGGCACATTTCCAACCCTCTCTGGTTGACCTCAAAGTGGAATTGGTGCTTTGCTGCAGACTCTGACCTCCCTATGTGTGTCAGTTATTTTCCCTGTTGCTTTGACCAAATGCATAACAAAAGCATAACAAAAGTCTGAGTTTCAGTTCTGTCTCTGCCCTGGGTAACTGTGTGACCCTGGTAGAGAGGGTCTATTGCGCCTCATAGTTTGAGGGTAAGATCCATCATGGTAGGAAGGACGTCACAGCAGGAGCAGGAGATCCCCAGCCACAGTCAGGAGGAGTCATGCGGCTTCTCCTCTTGCTCAGGACCCCAGCCCATGGATGGTGTCACCATCCAGCCCATGGGTGGGTCTTTCTTGCTCAGTTAAACCTTTGAGGAAACACCCTCGTAGACACATGGAGATGTGTTTCCATAGTGAGTCTAAATCCTGTTGTGAAGATCAGGCATCACACTATGTACTAGTTACTTGACTTCTTGACAGAAACAGCCTCAGGGAGGCTGCATGTACCTTGACTCAAGGTTTGAGGGGGAGAGGTGTGGTGGCAGGAGCAGCCCACAACTGTGGCAATGGGAACCTGGCTCACATCTGGGCAGGTCAGGCAGCAGAGAGAGAGAGCCAGAAGTAGGGTGTGAGTATAAATCACCTCCAGCTAAGTCCCACCTCATAAAGGTTCCATAACATCCCTGAACATTGCTGAGGGAACAGATGTCCAAGCACATAGCCTATGGGGGGAGGTGTTTTCGGTCTGTGATGGTTAGGTTTTGTTGTTAACTTGATCGATTTAATTATTTTGGGTGGGTCTCTGAGGATGTTTACAGGAAGGCAGCTTCTCAGTAGGGGGCAGGATGTAAAGAAGCTCAGAGAAGCTAGAAATGAACATCCCTTCCTGGGAGGGCAATGCAGGAAGGAAATTCCAGAGACTTGGGTTGCCATTAAGTCTGGGATAGGGTTGCAAGACCCCACTGAAGGCTATATAAAGGGGGAGAAAATCTCTACTCCCCTGCAAGCCTCCCTGCCCCCCTGCCTGCCTGTCCCCCTGCCTGCCTGGCTGCTGGTGCTTATGGTGCATCTGTCTCCTCACTGGCATTGAAATGGATCTTCCTCAACCTTCCAGCCTGGATTGAAGACCAGTGGCTCCCCAGGAAGCCTTTAGGCCTTCAGTGCTGGATTGGGACTGCTGAGCCATCCATCCATGTGGACTGAGCAATGGTAGGTTCCTTGACTCTTGGGTTTGCAGACTGCTATTGTGGGACTACCATGAGCTAATCCAATAACCCCCCTCTTTGTTTACTACAGTTCATTCTGTTGATTCTCTTCCGCTAGAGAACCCTGATTAAGACACAAAGCACATCACTCTATAATGGCTTTCATCTTGAAAGAGAACTATCCAGTTATGTTTGCATTGCAGTTCCAGTCTAAGTTTGCAGTTCTATAAAAGCAGGTGACCAACTGCAATTGGCCTGTGGGTTGTAGATTACTGGTCCCTGGGGTGGTATTCGGAGGTTGACCTTGGAGGCAGAGACCAGAGAAGGATTTTGAGGGGTGGTCAGAGAAGGTCTGAGTCAGAGGGTAGCTGGTGAGGTCCCACCAGCTACCACAGAGTCAGCCACGGAAAGGCCACATGAGACATGGGCACTGTTGAACCCATGAATGCAAAGAAAAGACCACAGACTCAAATTTAGGCCAAATTAAAGCAAGCTATATTTGTGCACACAGAACTGGCCAGTGGCTATCTCGCCTTAATGCAGGGCTCAGGAGAATAGCAACTAACAAAGGAAAAAATGGGGCTTTTAATCTCCAAAACTTGGAGCATTTCCAATAAGGAATGTATCAAACAGAAGTGCAATTAAGCAGGACTTACAGAGGTGAAATAGTGCAGTTAGCTATAAATTTTATGTGAGTCAAAAAGACTAGATAATTTCTTCAAAGCACAAGCAACTTCTAAGACATGCTTGACCCTTATCTGTGCAGCTGCGTTTGTCCTATCTGTTTCTCAGGAAGACACTGCTCCGGTATAAATTATTTTCTTTGTCTTATCTTTAAGGACTCTTTTTATATCTGTTAGGCTTTCTGGCACTCTTTGGTTGTTAACTGGGGAGATTCGATTCTTGGGAGGGGTAGAGCACATTCAGAGAAATTCCAGGCCATCTTAAGGTATGGTCAAATCAAGCAGAACTTGATTTGTTGCAAAACAATTTCTAATTCCAGGATGGCATTTCTCTGGTGCTTCAGGCACAGATGAGACTGACCAGTCAGGATGCTGGACACCTCTCACTCATTTACAAACAGCAGACCCTGAGCTCAGCTCCTGGCCAGTCAGGATGCTGGACACTTGTCTCTCATCTAAAATCAGCAGACTGTGGGCTCTGCTCCTGGCCAGTCAGGATGCTGGAAGTGTCCAGTGCTGGACACCTGTCTCTCACGGACAATCAGCAGACCCTGGGCTCAGCTCCTGGCTGCCAAGAGGCCCATTATACAGGTCATTCAGTGTTTCAAGGAAAACCCCAGTTTTCTATGAATATCCCCAAATTTTAATGATTGGTAATGTATACATACTTTCAAATTGAAAATTATTAAAAAAACATAGAGTTTGCTGGGCATGATAACATGACTGTTATCTCAACACTTGGGAAATAGAGGCAGGAGGATCAGTAGTTCAAGGTCATTCTGGACTACTAGTGAGTTTGAAGCCAGCCTGGGCTACATAAGACCCTGTCTCAAAACATAAACTAAACACAGACTGGGTCAAATAGAACAAAAGGAAGGGTTAGTTACAGTTCATGGGCCATTGGTTTGGGACTCAGCTGTGTGTGTATATA